>PVIY010000881.1:59362-173882 GCA_004026745.1 Myrmecophaga tridactyla
GAAGAAAAACTGAAAATTAATGAATTAGGTATCTCTGTTAAGAAGTAAAAAACGAGAATGACCTCATCAACATGGTGACATAGGACATCTGAAAAGACTCCCCAGAGATTGATTAATCAAATGAAAGGACAAATTCAACTTGTTTAGAAATCTGGAGTCTGGTGGTGATTGGAGAACTCCACAAATGTTGAATCAAAGAAACAGAAAAATATTAGGTAGGAAATTTCCATCTCAGAGATGCTGGTTCACCCTTGTCCTCATCACTCATTCCTGCACAGCCTGGGAGTCAGGCACAGGCAGCAGCCAGAGTCCCTCACACCATAGACACAGACAGTAGAAACAACTACAGCAGCAAGAACCCCATGCATATCCAGGCACTGGGACCCAAGTCCCCAGAAACCCAGGATTAAACAAAAGACATTTAGGAGAGCTGCTTACAAAAGGGCACATGGGAGGAGGTTCCAGGAATCTGGCAGAATAGGATAGAGTTCAATGCTGCTCCAAGGAAATGTTAGAGAAGGGATGGGAGGGCAACTAAGATGACAATTCCAGAGTGTAAGTGACCTGGGAGAGTCTTCTGTACCACATAGGGGAGGCCTGATTGCAAAAGCTGAGGAGCTGAGAAGCAGAGGAATGGAGACCATACTACTAATGCAAACAGCTTAAGATAGAAGCCCAGAGCCCTCAGGAGTGCACGGATGGGGAAATGGGGACTAGGAAGTAAACCAGCCTGCATTTCTTGAATACACTACCCTCACCAGAGCAGCCCCGTGACTCACGACTCACCCCACATCCCGCACACCTGAATCCCGCCATTGACCCCTACTCCCTGTGCTCCAAGCACCCCCACCCCACCGACCCCTCGTATGCACACATGCCACACACCCCCATCCCAAGTGCAGCCCAACCCACTTCTGTGCCCATCCTGCGCATTACCTACCCCTCCCTGCTCCCTGCAGGCCGTCGCCAGTGCATAAAGGCTGGGGGTGCTTACACCTGCCCCAAGCCCATACAGTCACACAGCCCCACCCCACACACCCTGAGCTCTGCTCACTGGAAGATCACTTTACAGCACTCCTAGACCCATGCATATGCATGGCCCCCAGTCACGCCCCCCAGTTCTGGGAAAGCACTGACCTGCATAGCTGGGTCACATCACCCACAGCCCATGCAGTCATAATACCATAGCTCTGTGCATGTGCACAAGGGGTCCTTGCCCTAGACCAGCACACCTCTGGACCATACCCCACAGACACGTGCACCCACACAGCCACATCTTGCCCAGTCTCAGGGTGCCATGTTCACAGGCACCAGCATAGCACCACCAGCTTGCACCTATACCTGCCCCGCAATGCATCACCACACTCCTGTGCCCTGCCCTGTGCCCTGCATCTTGCTACACATCCATCCCACAAACACAAGGCTTTAGATTATGGAAGGCAATCAACTTCCAAAGCAAATCAATCAAGATACTTACATGCAGTGAAAACGACAGAAGATCATTAAGCATATCGCAAGGCAGATAAATATAGCTCAGTCTAGTGACCAAATTAAAACACTAGAGGAGACACAGACATTGGAACAACTAATCAAAGATGCTCATATAACTCTACTAAATAAAATAAATGGGATGGTTAATGACATAAAGGAGATCAAGAAGAAACTAGAAGAACATAAAGAGGAATTTGAAAAAATAAATAGAAAAATAGTTGATATCTCAGAGATTAAAGATTCTATAGACCAAATAAGAAACATGCTAGAGACACAACAGCAGATTTGAAGAGGCAGAGGAAAGAATAAGCAAACTAGAGGACAACACAAGTGATTTTGAACACTCAAAACAATGAATGGCAAAAAAGATGGAAAATTTTGAATATGATCTCATGGAAATAATGGACAAAACAAAATACACAAATATAAGAATCATTGGTGTCCCAGAAAGAGAAGAGAGACGCAAAGGGCTAGGAAGATTAATTGAGGATATGATAGGGGAGAACTTCCCAACCCTTATAAAGGACATAAATATACAAAGAAAGCTGAACAAACTTCAAATATAATAAATCCACCTTCCACAAGACACATACTAATCAGTCTGTCAAATGCTGAAGAGAAGCAGAAAGTTCTGAAAGTGGCAAGAGGAAAACAATTTGCTATATACAAGGAGAACCACATAAGATTGAGTTCATATTATTCAACTGCCAACATAGAGGCAAGAAGGGAGTGGTATGATATATTCAAAATCCTGAAAGAAAAAGAATTCCAGCCAAGAATTCTGCACCCAGCATACTTGTCCTCAAAACTGAGGGAGAGATTACAATTTTCACAGACAAATAAATCCTGAAAGAATTAGTCAACAAGAGACAGTCCCCACAAGAAAGGGAATTCTGCCAGTTGAAAAAAAAAAGGCAGGAGAAGGAGGCCTAGAGTAAGGTACAGAACTGAAGAGTACCAGTAAGGGTAACTTAAAGGATAAAAAGAGAAAGTGGGAAAAGAATATATAGATCTGACAAATAAAATCCAAAAGATAAGATGGTGGATTCAAGAAACACCTTTTCAGTAATAAATTTGAATGTTAACAGACTAAATATGCCAATTATAAGATACAGA
The DNA here is from genome assembly GCA_004026745.1 of Myrmecophaga tridactyla. Classification (NCBI taxonomy): domain Eukaryota; kingdom Metazoa; phylum Chordata; class Mammalia; order Pilosa; family Myrmecophagidae; genus Myrmecophaga; species Myrmecophaga tridactyla. The sequence continues at coordinate 61,970 of PVIY010000881.1, forward strand.
ATGGCAGAATGGATTAAGAAAAATAATCCAGCTATATGCTGCTTAAAGGGATTCATTTTATTTTATTTTATTTATTTTTTACTTTTTTTTACATGGGCAGGCACCAGGAATCAAACCCGGGTCCTCTGGCATGGCAGGCGAGCATTTTTGCCTGCTGAGCCACTGTGGCCCACCCAAAAGGGATTCATTTTACACACAAGGATACAAATAGATTGAAAGTGAAAAGATGGAAAAAGATGTTCCAGGCAAGTTGTAACCAAAAGAAAGCAGGAGTGTCTATGCTAATATCAGACAAAATAGAATTTAAATGTAAAAACATCATAAGAGACAAAGAAGGACATTATTTATTAATTAAAGGGACAATTCACCAAGAAGAAATAACAATAATAAATGTTTATGCTCCCAATCAAGGAGCTCCAAAGTACTTGAGGCAGACATTGGTAAAACTGAAGGGAGTGATATATGTTTCAACAATAATAGTAGAAGACTTCAATACGCAACTCTCCTCTATAAATAGAGCAACCAGAGAGAAGATCAACAAGGAAATAGAGAAGTTAAATAACTTGATAAATAAAATAGAAATAACACATATATAGGTCATTGCACCCCAAAACATCAGGACACACATTCTTCTCTAGAGCTTATGGAACATTCTCCAGAATAGATCATATGCTAGAGACATAAAATAAAATAGGTCTTTATAAATTTAAAAACATTGAAATTATTCAAAGCACTTTCTCTGATCACAATGGAATGAAGGTGGTTCTCAATAATCACCAAAGAACGAGAACATTCACAAATATATGGAGATTAAATAACACATTCTTAAGCAACCAGTGGGTCAAAGAAGAAATTGCTAGAGGTATCAGTAGCTAGCTGGAGATGAATGAAAATAAGAATACAACATATCAGAGCTACAGGATGCAACAAAGGCTGTGTTGAGAGGAAAAATTATTGTCCTAAATGCTTATATCAAAAAAACAAGAAAAAGCGAAAATCACGACTTAATTGCTCACCTGGAGGAGCTTGAAACGAACAGCAAACTAACCTCAAAGCAAATAAAAGAAGAGAAATAAAAAAGATTAAAGGAGAGTTAAATGAATGGGAGAATAAAAGAAGAATAGAAAGAATCAATAAAACCCAAAGTTGGTTCTTTGAGAAAATCAACTTTGAAGTCTTAGAAAAGCTAGTTACCAAATTCATCTGTAAGAGAAAGAGACCTTGAATAGCTAACAGCATCCTAAAAAAGAAGCATGAAGTAGGAGGATTAATACTTCCTGAATTTAAAATTTATTTTAAAGACACAGTGGTCAAAACAGCATGGTACTGGCAAAAAGATAGAAGTATTGACCAATGGAATTGAATTGAGAGTGCAGAAATTGACCACCAAATCTATGGTCAACTGATATTTGACAAGGCCTCGAAATCCACTGTACTGGGACAAAATCGTCTTTTCAATAAATGAGCATAAAATAGCCAAAAGAATGAAAACGGACGTTTTACCTTACACCCTATAGGAAAAATAACTCAAAATGGATCAAACAACTTAATATAAGAACTAGTACCATAAAGCTTCTAGAAGAAAATGTAAGGAAATATCTTTAAGACCTAGAAATACGAGGTAGCTTCCTAAACTATAAACCCTAAGCACAAGCAGCAGCAACAACAAAGAAATAGAGAAGATGTAGAGAAATAAGAACACTCATTAATTGTGGGTAGGAATGTAAAATTGGGTAACTACTGTGGAAATGGAAGATAGATTGGCAGTTCCTCAGGAAGCTAAGTACGTATGATGACCATATGATGTGGCAAACCAGCTAGTAGGTATAAACCCAGAAGAATTGAAAGCAGGTGTACAGACAGGTGTTTATAATGGCATTATTCATTATTGCCAAGTGATGAAAGCAACCCAAGAGCTCATGAATAGATAAACAAAATGTGATGAATACATGCAATGGAACATGCAATGGAATATTATTTAGCTGTTAAATGGAATGAAGTCTTGATGCATGAGACAATATTGAGAACATTATGCTGAGTGAAATAAGCAAGACACAAAAAGTCAAATACTGTATGATCTTACTGATAAGAACTAATGATAATGAGCAAATTAACAGATATAGAATCTAGAATATAGGGTCCCAGGGAGATATTGGGGATAGAGAAGGGGAGTTGATGCTTAATTCTTACAGAATTTCTACTTAGGTGGATGGCAACAGTTTAGAAATGGATGGTGATAATAGTAGCATATTATTGTAGGTGTAATTGACAGCATGGAATTATATATGTGTATGTGGTTCAAAGGAAAAAGAAATAAAGCATATATGTAACTGTGGTAGTTAGATTCAGTTGTCAACTTGGCCAGGTAAAGGCACCTAGTTCTGTTGCTGTGGACATGAGCCAATGGTACATGAACCTCATCTGTTGCTAATTACATCTGCAGTCGGCTAGGAGGCGTGCCTGCTGCAGTGAATGACATCTGACTTAATTGGCTGGTGCTTAAATGAGAGATGGAAACGTAGCACAGCTAAGCAGCTCGGCATTCCTCATCTCAGCACTTGCAGTTCAGCCCAGGCCTTTGGAGATGGAGAAAGAAGTCACCCTGGGGAAAGTTGTTGGAACCCAGGGGCCTGAAGAGAAGGCCAGCAGAGACCATCATGTGCCTTCCCATGTAAGAAAAAACCTCAGTGGAAAGTTAGCTGCCTTTCCTCTGAAGAAGTAATGAAATAAATCCCCTTTTATTAAAAGCCAATCTGTTTCTGGTATGTTGCATTCTGGCAGCCAGCAAACTAGAACAGTAACTATAATAAAAATTAAAATACTAAAAGACTGTATAACACAGTGAACCCTATTATAGATGATGGACTATAGTTAACAGTACAATTCTCATATTCTTTCATTAACTGTAACAAAGGTACCACACAATTACAAAGTGCCAACAACAGAGGGGTATATGGGAAAGCTATATTGTTTATATTATTTTTCTGTAATCCTACTACTTCTCTAATTAAAATCTTTGAAATAATAAAATAATAATAGTTTCTACTTGTGTAGGACATAGTTCACAGACCTGTGCATTGTGTGTTTTAAATTAGGTAGTATATGTAAATTACTTCACACAGTGTCTAGAATATAGACACTCTCTGTTAATGCTGGCTAGTACGGTTAAAAAAAATAGTACAAGTATAAAAAGGGCTATCATCAATTTTAACAAAATTTTCACACCAAATCAAAGTGTTGGTGGTGGGGTGGTATATGGGAATCCTGTATTTTATGCATAATTGTTCTACAAATCCACAACTTCTATAATAATTTTTTTTTAAGAATGCAAGGTGTTAGTAATAGAGTAGTATATGGGAACTGTTTACTTTATGCATGTTTTTTCTGTAAACCTACAATTCCTCTAATAAAAGAAAACAATCTTATTAATGAAAAAAATGTAGTAAGAAAGGAAATCAGAAAATTAAATCTAAGAAAGAGAAAAAATAAAAGATAAGAAAGAAATTAATGAAACTGGAAAGAAATGCACGTTATAGAATATAACAAATATGCAAAGTACTCTCCTAGGTTTTTGAATCTCTGACAAGTTAAATAGAAATGCAAATTTCTATTATGAAAAAGTAGGAATTGTAATCACTACAGATCCCAAACACATTTTTAAACCAATTAAAAATTAATTTTTTTTTAAATATACAAACTGCTAAATTTATCTCAAGAGGATACAGGCTATCTGAATAGTCTTTTGTCTATTAAATAAATTGAATTGGCACTAAAGAGCTTCCCACAAGGCAAGGTGTATTTACTGGTCATTTTTTCCAAATATGTTAAGAAATATTGCAATCCTTACCTTACTCTTCCATAGAATAAAGAAAATACAAACTCTAAATTATTTCATGGGCCTTGTAAAATTTTGAGAGCATAACCTGACAGAGAAATTACAAGGTCAATCTCTATCATGAACATATGTGCACAAATCTTAAAAATATAAGAATATAAAAGTATGGCAAACCAGATCAAAAAGATTATTCCAGGAATTCACATATGCTTTAATATTCACGTATCAATAAAAATAATTTACTATATAAAAAGAATAAGGAAGAAAAATCCATATTTTCCTTACAATATTTAAATGAAAATTATTTGACAAAATTCAACACACTCATTATAAAAATATGAACCTTAGCAAATTCAAATTAGAAGAGAATAGTCTTAGTATGTTCAAAACATTTAGAAAAAAAAATGCAAAAATCAGAATTAGTGGTCAAGTTCTCAAAGTTTTCTCCCTAACAATGGGAATATAAAATGAATAGCCAATGTCTTTTTAATGTGTCCTTAATTTTTTTACAAATATAAGACAAGAAAAATAAATGAAGCCATCTTAACTAAAAAGGTAAAATTTTAAAACAATCATTAATCATATAAATTTAAGATTACCATTTGTAATAGCAAAAATGTCAAAACTCATCTTGCAAAAAATCTGTGTTTTACTGAGAAACAATAGAGCACAGAAAAAAAATTAAAATTGAAAGTAAAAAGCACCCAAATAAATGAATGAGTAGGTCATAGACTGGGTTGGATGACACAATTGTAATCAAATTGCCAGCTTTTAAGCATCTCTGTATGTATTTGCTCATTTATTTTTAAATTTTTAAATAATATTTATAAAATTTTTAAAGTAAACTAAATTTCAATGTAAATACCACTTAAATCAAGATTTAAATGTTTGCAACTGTCCATACTTTCCCTGATGTAAATTCTCAAGCTCTACCACTCCCCAGAGGCAACCTTATTCTTATTTCAATCTGTACTTGAACTTCAAATAAATGAAACTATATGTATGTCTGGATTCTTTTGCCCATCATGTTTGTGAGATTCATCCCTCTTGTCACATAGCATTTATTTTTCCCTTTATGTTGCTGTGTAGAATTAGTCCATTATATAAATAGAACATTATTCACTTAATAATGCTCCATTGGCAAGCAATTGGATCGTTACAAGTTTTTAGCTATTATGCGTGAATCTCCCATACTTTAAAAGACATTACTTTTGGACTTGTACTCTCATTTCACTTGAGTATAAAATTTGGAGTAGAATTGCTTGCTATCTTCATCAATACTTAGTATTGGTTATGTTTTATTTTTGTCATTCTAAGGAGTATGAATAGTAAATCATCATGGTCTTAATTTGAATTTTCTGATGTCTAATGATGTCCAGTAGTTTTCCTAAACTTATGGCCATATCAATATCCTCTTTTTGGATAAAAAAAGATCCAAGTCTTTTTCTCATTTAAAAAATAAAATCTGGGTTGTTTGACTTTGTTTTTTGCCTCTTTTAAGTGTTGTTTGCTTTTTATTTTGCTTGCATTCTGCACATATTGAGGTACAATGGTGGTTAGGTCATAAATCAACTGAATACATATATATATATATGTGTCTGTTCTTGAAATTTCTATTCTTTTCTATTGATCTGTCAATTGTTATGACAGTTCCATCTTGCTCTAAATGCTATAGCTTTATAGTTTGTAATTCTTGAAATCTAGTTGTGTAAGTTCTCCAACTCTGTTCTTTATTCTGGTTTTGTAATTTTAGGCCCTTGGCATTTCCAAATAAATGTTATAGTAATATGGTGCTAACTATAAAGTTCTAGTCATAAGTGCTTTCTTTAATATAACATTTAATCAAGTTGACCATTTAAGGTGAAGAACTTCTGCTAATTGAAAAATAAAATTGAAATTGAAATGTCAGAATTGGAAAAGATAACTGCAATGCATATAACAGAAAAATAACTGAAATCTATAACACATAAATTACTCAGGAAATGATAATAAGACAAAAAACAAATAGAAAAATCAGCATAAGATTTAAACAGTCACTTCATAGGGTAGTATCCCACAAATGGTTAAAAAAGTATATGAAAAGATGCTCAATCTCCCTAGTCACTAGGATTATCCAAATAAAACCACTACAATTATGGCCTGTAGAATACCAGGTGTTGATGAAGATGTGGAGCAACTGGAAATTGTATTCAATGTTATGGGAGTGTTAATTGACACAACCATTTTGGAAAACTGTTAGGCAATACTAACTGAAACTGGACACATGAACATCCTATGTCTAAAAAATTCCTCTAATGTTTATATAGCATCTGAAATACATATCTATGTTCACCAAAACACAGGTATAAGAATGTTCCTAGCAGCAGTGCTTTTAATTTCCCCCAACAGAAAATAGAAGACTGGCCATCCACACTGTATATACGCATGCATACAATCAAGTATTATACAGTAATGGGAATTAACTAGCCATTGATATATGAAAAATCATGCTCAGATCTCATAGAGAAAATGTATACAAATCAGGCCTAAATGAATAAATCCTGCATGATTCTTTTGACACAAATTTTGCAACAGCTAAATGATGGCATTAGAAGTCAAGTGGTTATCTTGGAGTAGGGTAGGGAGCAGACAGTGACTTAGAGCAAACTTGAAGACATCCCCTGGGATCTTAGATAAAGAAAGATATTTCTTTATCTAACTGCTGGTTACAATGGTTGGTTTACCTTGTTAAACTCCATGCAGCTACACATATGATTTTTGCCAATTTTAGGAAATAACCTGTACTTCATTTAAAATAAAGAACCAGGAAGAGAAACAATATATGATTACGGTTATGTTCCCGTTTAAAATTTTATAAAATAATAAATAGTGCACATTTTATGGAATTTATAATATTTGTATTTCATTCCTTCCCTAAAATATCAATTATTACTTAAGCAAACTATTTTTTGGGGGGGAATCAATAACCCCCTACTCTCTTACTCAGAAATATTATAAGATAATTTCTAGATGTGTTTGAACTCTGCTGTCTTATTGCCAGTGTTATTTTGAAAGGCAAAAAACTTGAGGGAAATAACTCAGGAAATTGGTGAAACAATATAAGCCAGAGTTTTAAGTGTCCACTCCAACTTGCTAAATATCAAGTTCTGCATGTACTCAAAATAATAATTCATCATTATTTTCTTCTTCTTCTTTTTTGGTTTGGAAGGCTTCTAGATAAAAATACTCTACAGTAAAATTTAATTAAAATGTGAAAGAAGAAATGATTTGTTCAATTTTCTTTGATATATAGTTCCTTTTAAAAATATTTTTATTGTAAAGCCTTAACAAACATTCAAATATTCTTGACATACAAATATTCCACACATGGTATACAATCAATAGCTCACAGTATCATCCCATAGTTTTGTACTCATTACCATGATCATTTTTTTTGAACATTTGCATCACTCAGGAAAAGAAAGAAAAGAAAAAAAAAACTCATACATAATATACCCCTTAACCCTTCCTCTCACTGACCACTAGTATTTCAGTCTACTCAATTTATTTTACCCTTTTTTCCCCTATTATTAGTTTATTTTTGATCCATATTTTTTGTTCATCTGTCCATACCCTAGACAAAAGGAGCATCAGACACAAGGTTTTCATAATCACACAGTCACATTGTAAAAGCTGTATCATTATACAATCATCATCAAGAAACATGGCTATGGAATACAGCTCTACAGTTTCAGGTACTTCCCTCTAATCACTCCAATACACCATATACTAAAAAGATGATATCTATACAATGTGTGAGAATAACTTCCAGGATAACCTCTTGACTTTGCTTGAAATCTCTTAGCCCTGACACCTTGTTTTGTCTCATTTCACTATTGTTCTTGTTTGCTAACTGTCAGAATGTGATATACTAGAACTGGAATGGCTTTTAAAAAGGGGAATTCAAAAAAATTCTAGTTTATAGTTCTAAGGCTGAGAAAATATCCCAATTAAAGCAAGTCTATAAAAATGTCCAATGCATCAGGGAAAGATACCTTGGTTCAAGAAGGCTGATGAAGTTCAGGGTTTCTTTCAACTAAAAAGGCATATGGCAAACATGGTGATGTCTGCTAGCTTTCTCTCCAGGCACCTTGTTTCATGAAGCTGCTCCCGGGACTCATTCCTTCTTCATGTCCAAAAGTCTCTGGCTGTGTGGTTTTTATGATTCTCGTGGCTCTCGCATCATTCTGAGCTTTCTCCAAAATGCTTCCTTTTTTAAAGATTTCTAGTAAACTAATGAAGACCCACTTGAAATGGGTGGAGTCACATCTTGCTCTAATGAAAGGTTAATATCCACAAGTGGGTGAGCCAGATATCCATGGAGATAACACAAATCAAGTTTCCAACTTGCATTATTGAATAGGGATTAAAAGAAATGGTTGATTCCACAAGATTGATTAGGATTAAAACATGACTTTTCTAGTGCACATAATCCTTTCAAACCAGCATACCCCTTTTAGTCAAAAATGTTTTCTCAATCCCTTCATGCCAGGTCTCTGCTCATCCCCGGATTTCCGTCCCACATTGTCAGGGAGATCTATACTATTGGAATCACATCCCACAAAGGGAGGGTAGGCAGTGAGTTCACTTGCCATGTCGGCTTAGAAAGACAGAGGCCACATCTGAGCAATAAAAGTTATCTGGGGGTAACTCTTAGGCCTAATTTTAAGTAGGTTTAGCCTATCATTTGCGGGGATAAGTTTCATAGGGACAAACCCCTAGATTGAGGTCTCAGCCTATTGATTTGGTTGTCCTCACTGCTTGCTAAAATATCAGAAATTCTCCAAAGGGGGAAGTTGAATATTGCTCCCTTTCTCCCCATTCCCCCAAAGAATACTTCTTTATTCACTGTCTAAATCACTCTGGGATTTATCAGGGCATCACACCAACCTGGACAAATCAACAAAATTTCATGCCCTATTCAAGATTCCATGTATTTGCGGTGTTCAATTAAACTGACCATAAAAGTCAAATTAGGAAATGCACTAGCCAAAACATAAATTTCTCCCTTTCATCTCACAAACGGAAGTTGAAGTTTTAAAATATGGATGATACCACCCTTTACCCAGTCCTCTGACACACCCTAATCCTACCCAGATCAGCCTCATTCATATCCCCCCATTCTATGTCTGATCATTTCTTTAACTTTTTAAATAGTTCCTATATGGGGTACTGCTGGTTTTCATAGCTTCAGAGTTCTAACTCTAAGTCTCGGGTGCCACATAAATACCCAAAGTTTCTGTGAAAGACCATGTTATATACAAACATTTCAATATCTGAGAATTTAAAATTAACAGTTACACCTCCTGCTATAAGAGCTTACAATTTAGGACCCTTTACAATATGTCCCAACCTGATATACCATGCTCTCAACTTTAGTTCACCAAATTTTCATATTATAGTTAGTCCATATGATTGAGGCATTATAATATTTGTCTTTTTGTTCTTGCCATTTTGTTCAACATACAGCTCTTAAGTTTCCTCCATCTAGTTGCAAGCCTCACAACTTCGTTCCTCCTTGTGGTCACTCAGTAGTCCATTGTATGTATACACCATAGTTCCCCCTTCCATTCTTCAATCATCGTACCCTTAGGCCTCCTCCATTTATCATGGATCATGAACACTGCTGCAACAAATACTGAGACACCAATGTGCAAATGTCCATTCGTGTCCCCACACTCAGTTCCTCTAGGTATACACTGAGCAATGGGGTTTCAAGATCATATGGCAACCCCACCCCAGCCTCCTGTGGAACCCCCATACTGCTCTCTCTCTAATGGGCTGCACCTCTCATTTCCCTATGACAGTAAATAGGTGCATCTCTTTCTCCACATAGTCTCTAGTACTTGTTTCTCTCTGACCATTTTTAAATAGTTTTACTCACACATCATACAATCTAACACAGTTCTTAATACATCTTTTGGTGGCCTAAAAATTTTATGTGCCTTTTTCCAGGGGAAAAAAAGCACAAAACAGTTATTTTTGTGATTCTTTACTATGTTTGCTAATATTTAATTGTATCTCTAAGTAACAGAGATTTTAGGAATTTCATTTGGGTGTGAGAGCTAGTGTATTAGATTGTTAAAGGCTGCAAGAATGCACATTACAGAAATGGAACAACTTTTAAAAAGAGAATTTATTAAATTACAAATTTATAGTTCTAAGGCCACAAAAGTGTCCAAACTAAGGCATCCAGAGATAGCTACTTTAACTCAAAGAAGGCTGATGTCTGTCATGTGGGAAGGCACGTGGCTGGCATTCTGCGGGTTCTTGTTACCAGCTCTGTTGCTTCCAGCTTCAGATACCAGTGGTTTCCTCTCTGTGAACCTTCACTTAGCACCTCTGAGACACAACTTTGGGTACTAGCTTGCTTAGCATCTCATGGGAAGGCACATGGTGACATCTGCTGGAACCTGCCTCTCCAAAAGTCTTTGTCTAGGTGTCTGCTCTCTCTGTTGGCACTTTAAACATCTTCAAATGTCTGCATCTCTGCCAACTCTGAAGCAACTGTGTTTTCCCCAAAGGGTCTCCCCTTTTAAAGAACACCAGTAAACTAATCAAGACACACCTTGAATGGGCAGTCACATCTCCATCTATTCAAAGGAACATACCCACAATTGAATAGGTCAATCTCCATGAAAACAATCTAATCAAAGATTTCCACCCTACATTATTGAATCAGGATTAAAGGGCATGGCTTCCCTGGGGTACCCAACACTTTCAAACCAGCACAACTAGTAAAAGATTGTTCACCTAAAGGGAATCTAGTCTACTGAGCAGAGATGAGCACATTTTTGTAAATGATTTAGATAATGCAATTTCAAATGTGTTCAGTGTATTTATCAGTATTACACAAAGCCAGGTCTTCTGATTTCATATAGTCAAGGTTTGTTGGTACTAATCTGAGCAAAATTCAGATCCATTAGGCTATTTAAAACGTGTAAGTGTGATAAGCAGAATAGTGACCTCCCAAGTTGTCCACATCCTACTTCCCAGAACCTGTGAATATGTTACTTTACATGTAAAAAGGGACTTTGTCTTTTTCTCATTAAAAAAAAAAAAGTTGTTTGTTTTTCTTTTTGTCTTTTTTGGGGGGGTTATCTGCCTTTTATAATTAAGTGTGGTTAAGGACATTGACTAGGATATTGTCTTGGATTATCAGGCTGGGCCCAATGTAATCACAAGGGTACTTTTAAAAGGAGAGAAGGAAGATCAAAGTTAGAGATTGGAAAACGTTATGCTGCTGGCTTTGATAATGGTGGAAAGTACAATGAAGCAAGGAATGTATGTGTGTCCAGAAGTTGAAATAAGGGGGGATCAATTCTCCCCTACCTCCTCCACCAGGAATATTGCCCTGCTAACATATTGATTTTAGCTCAGTGAAACCGATTTTGCAATTCCGACCTCCAGAAATGTAAAATTATGAATATGTTTTGTTTTAAGTCACTAAGTTTGTGGTGGATTTTTGTAGCAGTGATTGAGAACTCTGTGCATTAGAGTGTAATACCAGCCTGATATGCTTTTAATTTTCAGGCTCATGAGAATGTTTTTCACTTGCTACAATTTTTAAATCTTCTAGGCCTTCTCTAGTGAAGACTAGATGTCTCTTATAGCCAACAATAAATCCTCAGCTCTTTAGTGTGCTGAACTGAACCACACAGACAGACAGTATTCGACAGATAAAAAACATAGAGACTCAGGAGTTACATATCTTGCCCAACTTAGATTTTTCACAACTGTCCAAGTTTCAAATAGTGTACTTTAAATTTTCCTATGGCTTGTTTTTGTTTTGTTGCATTGTGTTTTAAGAAAGCAAGATGTTAACCCAATCCAGGATAGAGACTTTGACATTTTCACCTAATAACCTACTTACTTGATGGGTAATGTGGAGGAAGTAAATATGCATGGCTTGACTTTACCTTGATTTTCTCTGTTTACTTTTATCTGCAGCATGATTTCATTCTGCATTTTCTGTACTATATAGTAAAAGCCTTCTTCCTGACAAAGGAGGTCTGAAGTTGTCCAATATTGCTTGTAATTCTGGTACCCACAAATACTTTTTGTCATAATTCTTAAGCCACATTTTCTGACTGGCTTTCTCAGAATTATGTTATTTTGTTTTCTATCTGTCTGACAAAGACTCTTTCATCTGTCTCTCAATTTTCTACAAATTTGTGCAAGAAAAAAAAGTATAATTTATTAACCCCTAAAAGCCCAACAAAAATTATAGATATTTTTAAAGTTAAGATAACTCAATTGTAAAATGGAGTATTAGTTCTGTGTGTCATGTGACTCTAGCATTTGTTTTTGAAAATAGATATTTTTCAAGGAGCCAGCGCAAGCTTCAATATAAACTGAATTTATATTGTTTAGTGAATTAACAGAAAATAATTCCTCATAGCAAAGTTATCATCGTTATGCAAGATTGCATTTATTAGCTAATACAGTAGGAATCAATTCCAAAGGAATCTGTAAAAGATTTCACCATCTTGCCTCACGCAGTTTTCTCCTGGTTCTACAAGGAAGCTCTATCCAAGCTCATAAGCTCAAACCACTCTTGCCATGTGTAATGCAGCAATCACTACACACATCTGAACAAACGTTAAACACTTGAAAAATCTGCAGCAGATATACAACCCTCTGAGATGCAGCTAATGTGCACATTGCTAATTAACTCTGCTACCACACCTGGGCCTACTGTCCATGGCCATAAGCATATTTTTTAAGAGAGAATTTGAAAGGCAATTAATTAACTTGGTGTCATTCTCCAAAATCAACAATAAAAACATACAAAGGAGATACAGATTTAATGACCAATTTAGCCTAGAATTAGAATATCTGCTTGGAACTAATTTGGGTTTGAGTTGACTTTTATTTTGAAAAATAATAATAATAATAACAAAAACTCCAATTTGTTTAATTTGAAGGGGTTTTGGGAGCTGAGAATGATAGTTGAATTAGATTCCCTGGAATATAGATTGATTTTCAAATTTGGTGGCTAAAAAAAAGAGGTAGAGTAAAAACAAACACCACCAAAAAAACAGCATCATTAACAGTGAAAACATTAGAATTCGCATTGCAAGATCATGGGCGTTCAAATCCTGGATCTATCATCTTAATGCTATTTGCTCTGGGGCAGCTAATTAACCACTTTCAATATCAGTTTTCTTATCTATAAATAAGGTATAACAATATTTAGTTCACAGATTTTTCAGGGGGTTTTAATGTTAAAATGTTGCTAAATTGTTTTACCCTAGATCTGGCCTGGAAGTTGCAATCAGTAACTATTGCTTGAATCTGAATCTTAAGAGAGTTGGTAACACACATCCATACATTTAATTTGCAGAGTTTCAACTTTCATATTGTCTGCATAAATAAAATTTCACATACAATTGCCAGTCACAACTTCTGCATATATTAATCCTAAAAGCATAATAAATATTTCAGATAGATGCTCTTTAAGAAACAAGGAAAAGCATTGTGAGTTTTCTTCAATTCCATCAAACTTGTATTTTCTCTAAGTGAAAAAGTGTTCTCAATGCAAAGAGAACTTCAAGATAGTCCTCAGCCATTCTTCCAATAATTTGCCTGCTCCAATTTCCCCCATTACCAAAATTCTGAAGGCATATTTGCCAAGGAATGTGTATGTGATACTTGATCACTATAATTTTTACCAGATGTTGGTAAATGCAGCAAAATGTATAGAATTCTGGCAGTGGATTGGTAAAATTCACCTCTTTCATAATGTATATGTACTGAGAAAATCTTGCTCTTTAAATTACTTAGTTTTATTTACTTTATTTAATACTTCATAAGAATCCATCACTTATGGATTAGTGAATAGCAGTAAACTTTAGTTAAATTTAGTTTAAGTAAATGTAATGCTAAGTAATAATATAAGTAGTCTGCTTAAGTGATGTTCAATCTAATTTGAATTAAAATATTTAACATTACTGTATGTGTTTGGGGTAAGAAGTATGGGTTTTCAATTCAGGGCATGGTGGGGCGGGGGTCGGTTTCTAGAGTGGTAACAAAAATAGGACAAAGATAGCTCAGCTTTAGTGAAAAAATGTCTTCCTTGGATTCAGGCATTGTCCTTGGCATTCTCTAGTCATAACTAGAGAATGCCAAGGCATTCTCTAGCTCATCTTCAATGCTAGAATCAAAGTTTGACACAACTAGTGAACTAATCTCTCTCATATATTGGACAATATCCAGTGTCACTTTCAAGCTGACTAAAATTGCTTTTGACTGCAAGCAGCCATCTGCTCTAGGTTCCTGGCCCTCCATCAAGGTAAACCACTGGCTAGCCAATACTTCCTCCCTATCTGGTGGCTAGGGAGACAAGGGGGCTTTTCTTGTACTATCACTGTAGACTGTACAGCAAATCTACCATGTCTCAACTCAGTATTTATGCAACCACTACATGAAAACTAAGGGTCTTGAATGAGAACTAAACCTTCTGCCTTTCCCTCTGCCAAAGATGTTCACACACAAGGTGATGTGGTATAACCCAGAGAAGCAATATTGAAATGGTGTTCCTGTTTTCTAGCACATCTACCACCAATGTAGTGACTAATTGTGAGGATTGCAATATTTAAACATTTCATAATTGCTAATGCAATCTCTGTTGCTTTTAGTTTCCCACAATCCCTCTCTCTCTCCGTCTCTCTATCCCTTTATCGGTACATTTGTGATGTGTATGTGTATATGTGGGCAGATTTGAAGCTCTTGCATTATCTACTTGATCTAGATCTTCTGATTTCCTCTTGCTTGTGTTGGTAAGTTTGGGTCAGTCCCCCAACTCTAGACAGTGATTTGTACTTTCAGAAGAAGAATTTGTAATGCAGTTGCTAAATTCCCAGTCCATTGCTCTATGACTTCTCATAGAACACTGAGACCTCTATTTCTATGGATCAATAAATTTAGGCTGCACATTCATGCCATTCCCAGACAGTCTAATGTAACTGCCTCCACATTTAGACAGTATTAAAAAGTTGAAATCTGAATATTCTTGTTGTAAATGAAGACATTCTTTAACTTCAAAAATCCTTGATGGTACTCTATTGCTTATAGTGTTGGTGCAAAGCCTTGGCATAGCATAAAAAGGCATTTATGGTATTGCTACTGCCTATTTTTTTCCATATGAAATCTCTTCATTCTCCATTTTTATTTTCAATTCTGTTACAACAGTGGGACACTGTCAAACATGAACTGCTTATGTTTTCATGAGGGCAGAAACCAGAGCCGTCTTCTAAATTTGCTTTATTCCTAGCATCGAGCACAATTTCTACAGTAATTCTTGGTAAATGTTTGTTTTATTAATTTGTTCAAGAGATTATTTTAAGACCCTAGAATATGCCAGGAAATATATTTGGTACTTGGTGGAAAAAATTGAAAACAGTTAGGTTCGTGACCTCGCAGAGCTTGCCTTCTGGCTGAATTATGGCATTAACATGAATAATTAACACCATTAACTGGGAATTGGACAACATGAGCCACTGTCTGAACAATCCTTGTGACATGTTGGGATGTTTGTTTATTCGTGGACACTACCAACATAGAATTGGTATCTGAAGTTATGGGAGCAGATGGAAATGTCCAGAGAAAAAGCATAAAAATTAAACACTTATGACCAGAGTAACTAAAAAGGAAAATACAGTGTAGGTGAAGATTGAGCATTTCTATTTCTTACTGTTTCTTCTTTTTCTATGTTGTGTCTTTGACCTCCATTAAATGACTTTCCAATTGAAAATACTTACTTAGGATTTTTTAATCCTAGGGCTTTGCTTCCATTTGGTGAGACAGGTTTTTTTTCTTTTGCTTGTTTGTAGTGAGGGTTTTTTTTAGTATTCTATTTTAAGCTATACGCTTACTTTGCTGTGTTGAAATAAAAATTGGCTTCCGTTCCTTTCTTTATTCTTCATCTCTCCCATGTAATACTTTTCTCTTTTCATAGGAATTAGATAACTTCCATGTAACTTTTAAAAATCATCCAGGTTTTGCCAAATAATTTTTAGTTATGATACATACATAACAATCAGCAAAGCCAATGTCTTTGTCTCCACATTTAAAAACATTTATTTCTCCTTGCTCATAATTTCTGTCAGTTTTATTTGCCTTTTTCTCAAATATATTCTCAGTCAGATCTCTCCTTGTTTTTGAGAACCCCTTTCTGAGCTTCTATCTAGAGAAAGCAGGAAAGACAACAGAGTCTTTATCATTGCTCAATTATCAAGTATATAAACTGTTCTTGAAATAAGCACTAGTAAATCAAGTGCTCTAAAAGGTAGAATAACTACTTTAAATTATATTTGAAAGCAAGAATCATTTAAGAATTGACCTTTTGGGTTTTACATTTATCTATAATTTCCGATGCTTTCTTTAAAAATGCATACTAGGAAAATCCTTCATCTTGTCAATGTTTAGGGCTGCTAAATATCTAAACTGGTCCTCTTTAGGATTTGGGGTCCATCAACTGCATGGTCCATCCTCTGTTTTCTATATTATTTATTGATCTTGCATATGAAGTTTTTATGAAAATTGTTATTACCATTAAAAATGTTAGATACAATCTTTAGCTTAAAAAATGTTTAAAATACCACTCTTCTATATTGTTGTCATTATCCTTCAAATGGAATTTTAGAACGCTGACATCCATATCAATTAACGCATTTGACATGATTTTCCTATCCATCCATCTGACTCAATTCACAAATGAATTATTATTTCTAGTTTTTTAAACTCTTTGAATCATATGTATTCATAAATATAATCTTATTTTCCCTTAGCAATTCATTCTTGCAAAAAAATCTTCCAAGTTATATAATACTGTGATTGATTGAGCTGTGTACCCAAATTTAGGCATATCCTTGGTCTTGTTCCACATTCTGATGAGTGCAAACCCATTATATATAAGATCTACTCAAGATGTTGCTGTAGTTAAGTTGTGTTCAAATGAATTATGTGGGGTGCTGCTATTTCAATTACCCAACAATGTAGAAATTTCCTCCTAAGACCTTACCAGATATATCTTTAATCTCCATATTTCTATCAACATTTTCTCCATAATGAATTATGCATTCTCTAAGGCAATACAAAATCTCTCTGCAGCTCTCACTTATTTTTGAGCCCTCATAGTTCTTCTAGCCTCTACCCATGAACCAATTTGAAAGTTGTTTCCACATTTTTAGGTATTTACAATCACAGAACCCCACTTTCCTGTACTAAAAACCATTTTAGTTTCCTAACTGCTAAAACGAATGACAAAAATAGGATTGACTTAACAGGAATTTATTGGTTCACAGTTTCAGAGGCTTCCTCCAGGGGTAGATACCTTCTGCTTGGCAGACAATTTTGGAGGTTCTTGGCTTTTCTGTTATATAACAATGTAAATGGTGGTGTTTTCTCCCTTCTCTTCTAGGTACAGCAGCTTGTGGCTGCTCCCCATGGCTTCCTTCTCTGGCTGACTTTCATTCTGTTTAGGAAGGATTCCAGTAATCTGGATTAAAGTCCAACTGGATTTTAATGGGCTAAGCCTTAAATGAAGTAACGTCTTGATGTGATTTTACTTGCAATGGGGCTACAGGAACCATAATGCAGATGTGAACCAAGACCAAGAACATGTCCAGACTGGGGTTTACAACTCAATCCATCACAAATATCTTGGGGACAGCCATTCTATTTGTACTAAACAAAACACTTCCACAGCTTCTGATTTATAAAAAGTTCTAAATCACAGTCCATGCTTTTAAGCATGTTTTTCCAACCTGATTTATTTAAAAAATGCTTCAGTTTCACTTTCCCCCCAGTTCTTACTTTGTCATCTTAGTCAACTTCAAAAATGAGCCAACTTTAAACAGAATGTCCACGGTTAGGATTGGTTTATTTACAATATGCCCTCCCTCAAAGATTGCCAGATTTAGCAAGAATAAAAATGCACGATGTGAAATTAAATTCAAAATTCAGATAAACAACATTTTTAACATAAATGTTGTTGAATATAAACAAACATTTGGATTTAATATAAATCCAAAATATTGCATTGTCCCAATATGTACCAAACATATTAATTGTCTGTAATTAAATTTAACCATGTACCCTGTATTATATGTGGTGATTCCAACTTCCTCTTTTCATTTCCAAATTTGACTTCCCATCTTAGGCCCTATGTTAAGTATCAAGCATATTTTTGATTTTGCTAATTTTCTATGGCTTCTTCCTTTTAAACATCTTCAAATAATAGGGATAGACCCCAAAATATTAAGAGGTGAACAAGAGAACAGAAGGAAGAAAAAAGGAGGCTCTAGTTATTCATAAGAAACACATGAGTCAAATCTGCAAACATAGGGAGCAATGTGAGAGAATCATGCAGAGATCGTAATTGGAAAAAAGTCCAAAGAGAGGGAAAGAATGTACAATTAAATAAAATATGGGGTTTTGTAGAAAGCAGCCAAATTCCTAAAGGAACCTTTTGAAGCTAAGTAGCCCAGGGCCACTCAGCTGCTATGAGGTAGAGTGAACCTAGAATCAAACTTCAGTCAGTCAGATTTCAAATTTTCAAACTCACTTTGATGCTAAATAAATGACCCCATTCTTTTAAGATCTATGCCCCTGCATGAAAAAAGGCCATCGTGTCTGCTCCCAATGTACCACCTTCTCTCCTTTTCCTTTTGGATTATGTCCTCCTAATGTTAATTTACAGTATTTTGTATTGATTGTAGGTAAGTTTAGCAATGCTCTATTGATCTATTATTTGCAAATACCCTCCCTTCCCTTTTGCTGTTTGATTTCTTTTGATTAAGATGCTTTTTTTTTTCTAACAAAGATTTTTTGTGGATGTTTTCTTTATGGCTTTTTACATCTTCGACATATAAATTCACCCACAGTTTACTGCTTTTGTTTTTTTTATTTTTAACTATTCAATCTATCGGGAATTTATCTTAGCCTTTGAAGTTACATGAGAAACTTAGAGGGTCTTCACTGTCTCTAATAACCTAGCATGACTGTGCTCTGTTCATTTGTGTAAAAAGACTTGCTCCCATTAACTGTGTTCACTAATTTGTATTTGTAGCCACTTTTTTTTTTTTTTTAACATGGGCAGGCACCAGGAATCGAACCCGGGTCCTCTGGCATGGCATGCGAGCATTCTTGCCTTAAAAGAATGGGGTCATTTATTTAGCATCAAAGTGAGTTTGAAAATTTGAAATCTGACTGACTGAAGTTTGATTCTAGGTTCACTCTACCTCATAGCAGCTGAGTGGCCCTGGGCTACTTAGCTTCAAAAGGTTCCTTTAGGAATTTGGCTGCTTTCTACAAAACCCCATATTTTATTTAATTGTACATTCTTTCCCTCTCAGCATTCTTGTCTGCTGAGCCACCGTGGCCCACACTGTAGCCACTTTTTAGAACAATTATAGTCCTATGTGTAATATTTACTGATACTGGTGATGTGCCCCCAGTTCATTCTTTTTTTTCTGTTAGGTATCATAGGTACAAAAATTCTCCAGTAAGCAGGGTTTTGTTTTCGTCTACCATGGTCCTTAAGTCTCTTGATATGAAAATTTCCCATAAATTTTGTAATCCTTATGGTTTAAATACTATGCTGCAAATATTATATCCTGTGGTACATACCTGTTGATTAGGCTAACAGCATATTGATTTTTATTCCAGGAAGAAGAATAAAATGGCTTGTATTTGGTTCCAATCTCTCCTATTTATTAGCTGTTAACTTATATAAGCTATTAAACCATTTGTACCTCAAGGTCTTCACATATGCAAAAAACCGAGGTAACAATAGCTGCTTTCCATAAGGTCATTGTGAAAATTAAATGGGATTTTGGGATTTTGCAAAAGGGATAAAGCATGTAGCTGAGTGGGAGGAGCACAATCAAAATTCTTGGTAAGCTTCTGTATAGCATTGCTGTGAAGAAAATAAGCCTTAAACTTCATCGTGTAAGTTTGAAGCATGACGTTTTTACTTACTGTTCACATGACTCTAGATATTTTCCTTATGAACAACATGAATATAATTTTATCCAAATCACAATGTAATAACTGTAGAGTATGAGAATAGTTTAGAGTATTTAATATCTAGTAAAGTAGTTAAGAAGTTGGAAAGAGTGGTTAAGAGTAGTTAAGACTAGGGGATTTGGGACTAGGAAATTTCTAGTCACACATCTGATAAAACACAGTATGAGTGACTCTGAAAACCTTACCTTTGTTTGCTCCTCTTAGAAATAGCACATATTTTTTATGGTTATTATGTGATTATAAACAAGTTAACACATATTTAGAATAGCACCTGACAGGTGAGAAGTACTCTGTATAATTTTGCTATTATTAGTAGTAACTTTTTTCTTGAAAGGACCTTGATATCAAAAGTTTCCTTATTTCAACATCATATTTATTTTATTTTGTTCTTTATTGAACTTGCCAAGTCTTTGTTTATTTTCTGTTTTCTGCCTTATATTCTTCTTTATGATTTTCTTGTCCTGATCTTATTCTATCCTAATTCTTTTCACCAATATTTCTAATTCTCTTTCCTTTCATATATCTCTTTATATATTGACTTTGCAATATCCATTGAGAAAATTCTCTTTTGCATAAAACCTATTTAATTTCCGAAGAAACAGGGTCACATAATTGAATAGAACACTGATATCACAAATCTACTTCACAATTGAGTCTGAGTCATTTTATTAAAATTTTCAAATTAAACAGAATCTAATCAGAAAACTTCCACTCACAACATGACCAACTAAATAGTTGTAATTTAGTAGTTACAAATATGTTTATTATAGCCTACAACAATATTTTTCAAATTGCAGATCATAACTCATTAGTTGGTCATGAAATCAATTTAGTGAGTAAAGTCTAGCATTAAAAGAATAGAATAAAATTGAATAGAATAGATTAGAATAGAAAAAATAATTAAATGAATGGAGTAGAATGGAATGGACCTGAAAGGAACAGAGCAAAACAGAATAAAACTGAATGGGAATGGTTAGAAAGGGATAGAGAATGAAGCAGGTGATTACTATTCTAAGGGGACGTATTGTTTTCGAAACATTTTTTTATTCCATAATTATGTTAGAGAGAGAGAGAGAGAGAGAGAGAGAGACAGAGAGAGAGAGAAGGAGAGAGCAAGAAAGTGAGAGAAAGAAAAAAAGGGAAAGAGAAAGAGAGTTAGTTGGGAATCATTGTTACTTACTGTGATGCATCATCCAGAATTTTTGGATGACACTGGCATACACAACACGGCTAGCCTGGTGAAAAAAAAATAAACAGATCAGTGTCTCAGACTTCTAGCACTGGAGTAACAAAGCAACACATACTGGGTGGTTTAAAACAACAGATAATGTCTCAGACTGGAGACCAGATGCCCAAAGTCAACAAGTCAGGGAACCACACATCAAAGGAAGTCTGTAGAGAAAAGACTGTTTTGGTGACTGTCCAGCAGTTAATGTCTGTTTGTCTCTACTTTTTTTTTTTTTTTTAACATGGGCAGGCACCGGAAATCGAACCCGGGTCCTCTGGCATGGCAGGCAAGCATTCTTGCCTGCTGAGCCACCGTGGCCCACTCTTGTTTGTCTCTATTTCTATGTCCAAATTTCCTCTTCTTATAAGGAGATCCTTTACACTGAATTAAGGACCTGCATTACCCTAGTATGAAATCATTTTAACTTAAATCATTCTAACTTACCTAATTCCATGTATTTCCAAATAAATTCACATTTTGAGGTACTATAGATCAGCTCTTCAACATAATTTACTGGGGATCTATTACAATCAGGAACACAAATTTATGAGTTATGCCAATTTGTAATGAAAACAAAGAGCTATAATTGGTATAGAAAACTGAGAAAGTCACAGATAGCTCTGCCTTAATAATACTCTGTCACTAATACAGTTAACCATTATCTCTCTGTGTATCATAAACGTTTTTTATTTACCACTTAACAGGAAATGATCCTTTCTCTTATTTATGGTTGTGCTCAGAGAATGCCAATTCCTTTGATATTTTTAAAATATTAACCTGACCCAAATTATAGGAGATGAATACATTTGCTGCTGAAACATACACCCATTGAATTTAAATTTTAAGTAGAAATATGCAATTTTGAGATTATTATCTCTTTGTATTTCCTGTTTCTTCTCATATCAGTATGATAATGAAAAGTGATATGTATTGATTGAGCTTATCCCATTTTTGCCTCTTGGCTAATACACTTTATTGATTGCAAAATATAAGTAAGATGAACAAAAATTCTAAAACTTCTTGTGCTCATATTTTGACAAGTAGGGTTGTACTTTTTTGTCTTTCCCCATAAATTCTCCATATGAATAAATGGCTCAGAATGAATAACTGGACATAGAATGTGAATTCCACAGTGTTTGGAATAATAAATATTTCATACAAAAGTGTATGATATCCAGATCTGACACCCTGGAAAGTTCTCACAGATAAGCCAAAATGTCCAGCTTTAGCACATTCTTTTCTAAATACCATTATATGTCTCTTAGTCAGAAATACTAATGCTAATATTGCAGTTAGTACTGTAGGCTTCATTTCAGATTTTTATTTTGTACACCATAATTGTGGACATCATTCCTGTGGAGTGAGTTGATAGTGTGGGAACACAGGCTCAAGTGCAAGAAAGACTTTCAGCAAATTAACACTTTTTATTATTTCTATAACACAAAGGGTCCAAAAGAGCAGAGGAAGAGATCCCATCCTCACTGGTACCCTAGGTGGCCAACCGCTCGGGTCAAGATCAGTGGACGGTGGCTCCAAACGTCCCACTTTGAGGTGGAGATGTCAGACACCTGTGCTGCCCAAGAGAGTGGTATTTATACACACCAGGATTAGGGAACCTGCTGTTAATGTATCAGACAAACTTTGTGCAGAGTTTGTACGGACAGCTTGCTTTGGTTTTGGGTACAAGGTAAAATCGGGCTATTCCATTAGATCTAACATCTCTCCTGGGCTGCAGAATGGAAACATGGGGACATCTGCTCACAAAGAAAAGGAGGCAGGTTCAAGGGCTGGGAGATGGGCACTGAGCATGTCCATGACTTCCCTGCAGTCTTAATCTAGAAAGTATATTACAGCATTTTTCTTCAATATACAGGATAAAGTCAAATATGAGAAACAATCTCAATCAGCTTAGTTAATTACTTGTACCTTTGCTAAAGACAAAAACCATCTCTTTCAATTTTTATGAAGAAAGGACATGCAAGTTTTCTTGTTGAATTATTTTCTAATCATCAGGGAAGTCAAACAAAAATCCTTGAATGAGAATTTTTGATTCCACATCCCAGGAATTATTTTATGTTTCTTAAGTGAAATTCATCAATGAAGACTCATTAACTGGTACCCATCTCAATTTAGGGTTTGAATATTTAGCATCTGTGGTAGTTAGGTTCAGGTGTCAACATGGCCAGGTGAAAGCACCTAGTTCTGTCGCTGTGGACATGAGCCAATGGTACGTGAGCCTCATCTGTTGCTCATTACATCTGCAGTCGGCTAGGAGGCGTGTCTGCTGCAATGAATGATGTTTAACTTAATTGACTGGTGCTTAAATGAGAGACTCAACATAGCACAGCCCAAGCAGCTCAGCATACCTCATCTCAGCACTTGCAGCTCAGTCCAGGCCTTTAGAGTTGCAGAAAGGAATCACCCTGGGGAAAGTTGTTGTAACTCAGAGGCCTGGAGAGAAGGCCAGCAGAGATCACCCTGTGGCTTCCCATGTAAGAAAGAACCTTAGTCGAAAGTTAGCTGTCTTTCCTCTGGAGAACTATACGTTAACTAAATAAATCCCCTTTTATTAAAAGCCAATCCATCTCTGGTGTGTTGCATTCCGGCAGCTAGCAAACTAGAACAGTATCTATTAAGTGCCAGGCTAAATATTTGGTAATGGGTATATAGAATTGAGGATCTTACCCTATATTTGAGAAGAAAGACAACTAAACAACTAATTGTAGTACTGGTATGATGTGTATTATAGCCTTGTTGACAAATATTGTATCATTCAGATGAGAAATTAAGTATGTTTATAAAGGAAGGGATAATGAAGGGGGTTGAATATCAGTTTTCAGAGGTGATAATTAGAACTAGGCCTTGAAGACAGCATAGGATTTTTTTTAAGATACATGATGGAAAGACAGATTCTCTTGAAATGGCAGCAATATCTATAAAAACATGGAAATTGGTAAGTGTGAATTCTTAGATATGCTGAGTGAATTTGGGTAAAAGAAGAATAAAATGTGTATGAGCTCTTTTGATGATATTTAGAGAGCTGCTGGGCTTTGCTGGCCACCAATTTGTATTTTCTAATTCGATTTCAAAATTTCCCATTCTTTTCAGGCCCAGCATAAACAACAAAACTATATATTTTGTGTAGAAATTTAAATTTTTTTTCTACACAAAATATTTAAGGTTGTACAATTTATCTTATTAGGCAAAATATTTCTCCACTGCATTAATAAAAAATACTATGTGAAAGATTTTATTTCAAATCAATGCATTTTAAGGAGAGGGGCTTCCAGATAAAGATGGAAGACACATCTCATATATTTACTTGTTTATATTCCTGAAATTCGAATAAAAATGATAATCCTATTTCTTTTTTTTTTTTTTTTCTTATTTTACATGGGCAGGCTCCAAGAATGGAACCTGGGCCTCCAGCATGGCAGGTAAGAATTCTGCCCCAGAGCCACCATCGCACTACCCCATATTTCTTTCTAAAATATGGAAATAAAATGACAATGGAAAAAAAAAAGATATGACACACTAAAAGAAAAGAGATTTGTTATCATTGACTGCTCAGAGCCACAGAATTTTAATCCTAACCTGATAATGCAACTATTTTCTATTCAAGCTGCTTTGATCTTCATCTTTCTCATTTCCTTTCTTCTACTTATTTTAAGCTTACAGTCATGTGTATGAAAACCGCATTGTTTTCTAATATAATCAATTAAAGCTAGTAATTTTCACCTAAGCATAGCTTGAGCTGCATAACATAAGTTTGATATGCTCTTTATTACCATTTACCAAATTTTTTTCTGATTTCCCCCATGTAATGTCTTCTGTGACACATGGGCTGTTTAGCAATGTGCTGTTTCTTTCCCAAGTATTTGAGGATTTTCAAGATATCATTGGTTTTTTATTTCCAGATAACTTCTGTAATATGCTTTATATTCTATAATGTGTTTCACTTTTAAAATTTCTATGCCTAAATTTATGAGCCTGCATGTATTCTGTCTTGGTAAAATTTATGCATACACTTGAAAAGAACATGCAATGTGCAGTTATTGTGTAAATTGCTCTGCAAAATCCAGTTATGTCCAGTTGATTGATACTATAGTTCAGATCTGCTGTGTCTTTACTGATGTTTTTTTATTTGTAAGTCTATCATTAAA
The DNA here is from genome assembly GCA_004026745.1 of Myrmecophaga tridactyla. NCBI lineage: Eukaryota > Metazoa > Chordata > Mammalia > Pilosa > Myrmecophagidae > Myrmecophaga > Myrmecophaga tridactyla. The sequence goes on from PVIY010000881.1 coordinate 87,267, forward strand.
TGAGAGTCATAAAAATTTTCCACTGTGATAATGGTTTTGTCTATTTCTCCCTTTAGTTCTGTTAACTTTTCTTCATGTATTTTGGATTCTGTTACTGGATACTGATACATTTCTGATTGTTATGCCTTCTTGTTGCACTGAACCCATTATAACTTTTAAATGTCCTTTGCATGTGTAGTAATGCTCCTTCTTTTAACGTCTACTTTATCTGATTTAATGTATCCACCAGCTATTTTGTGGTTAGTATTACCAAGTTTCATCTTTCTCCATAGTTTTACATTCAAATTACACGTCTTTATATTTAAACAACATCTCCTATAGTTGGGTCTTTTAAAAAATTATTTCTGATAATATATTCCTTTTTAAAGAAAACTTTTTTTTTCGAGAAGTTGTGGATTTACAGGACATTCATGCATAAATACAGGATTCCCATATACCATGGCCCTACCAGTACCTTGTATTGTTATTATATTTGTTACAATTCATAATAGCACTTTTCTTGTGGTTGCAATATTTTTAACTGTAGTTACCTTTGTTTCAACTGATGAAAGATTATTAAAATAGAACTACTAACTATTGTCTATAGTTATATCACAGTAATTATATTTTCCCATACATCACTCCAATATAATGTATGATGTTTTTTATTTGTGTCATACATTAGTTATAATTCGTGAAAGGATTTATAGTTGTACTATTACCTTTATATAGTCCATCATGTACAAAAGGTTTGCTGTGTTATACAGTACCATATTTTATTGTTTAATTTTTATTCTGATAACATATATGACCAGAAGTTTCCCTTTTTAATCATATTCACTTATATGAATCAGTGATGTTCAATATACTTGCAATAATGTGCTACCATCACCACAATCCATTTCCAAGCATTTATAACTAATCTAAAGAGAAATTCTGTATGAACTAATCATCAACTTCCCATTCTTTAATCCCAATTTATCCTCTGGTGATTTATATTCTAGATATTAGCTATATGTGTTTGCTCATTAAAATTAGTTCACATTGATGAGATCATACACTATTTGTCCTTTTGTGTCTGCTTTATTTCACTTCAGTATAATGTTCTCAAGTTTTATCTCAGGCATCTGGATTTTAATCCTTTCTGTGGCTGAATAATATCCCCTTTTATGTATATACCAATGTGTTTATCCGTTCATAGTTTGATGGCCCCATGGGTTGCTTTCATTTTTTGGAAATATGAATAATATCACTATGAGCATTGGAGTGCAAATATTTGTTCAAGTACCTGCTTTCAATTACTCTGGATCTGTTTCTGGTAACGGGAGTGCCATGTCATATGGTTATTCTATACTTAGCTTCCTGAGGAACTGTCAAATTATCTTCCAAGTGGCTATTGTGTTTCTATTTCTCCACATCCTCTCCAAAACTTGTAATTTTCAATTTTTTTTAAATAATACTCATTCTAGTTTTTTTGTGTGTTCCACTACTAGCTAATGATGTTGAGTATCTTTTCATGTGCTCTTTAACCATTTGTATATCCACTTCAAACAAGTGTCCATTCAAATTTGCCCATTTTTTTAACTGGATATTTGGCCATATTAGTGTTGAGTTGTAGGATTTTTAATATATATTCTGGATATTCAATCCTTATTGAGTATATGGTTTCCAAACATTTACTCCTAATGAATAGATTACCTTTACACTTTCATAACAAAGTCCTCTGATACACAAAAGTTTTTAATTTGGGGGAGAACCCATTTATTTGTCTTTTCTTTCAATTCTTTTGCTGTAGGTGTAAAGTCCAAGAATCCATTGCCCAAAAAGGTCCTGAAGATGCTTCTCTATATTTTATTCTGGGAGTTTGGTGGTTATAACTCCTATATTAAGGTCTTTGAGCCATTTTGAGTTAGTTGCTATATATGGTATGAACTTGGGGTCCTGTTTCATACTTTTGCATATGTATATCCAATTCTCTCAGCATCATCTGATGAAGGTACTACACTTTTCCAATTGAGTGGACTGGGCAGCTTTGTCAAAAATCAATTGACCATTGTTTGGGAGTCTATTTCTGAACTCAATTTGGTCAATATATCTATCCTTATGCCAATACAATGTTTTTACTCCTGTAACTTTATAATATGCTATAAAATCAAAACTCCAATTTTGTTTCTTTTCATTGTAAGTCAGGACTGAAAATGCAATTGTACAGAAATGATCTGTGGAAATTCCTGCTGCCTGATGGTTTTGATCTCTATGTACTTTATCAAAACCAACAATTTTTTTGTGCGATCTATATAAATGGAACTGCCAGCATGGACTATAAGGAATAGAAAAGGGACAAATTGAAGGAAAAATTACTTCAAAAGGCAGAGACATGAAAGCTGAGTTGGGACTGAAGAAATCTTGGCCAAGAGAGAGAATCAATACATGTAAATGGGAAGAGTCATTATACCCGAGTTTGGAGAGGGTAGGCCTTCCACCCCATGTTCAGGTAGAGTGTTACCACCTCAGGTTTCTCAGATACCTGGGGGATTGCAGAGAGGTTGGCCACCAATACTTGATGAAGGTGGATCTTTGAGTCTAACCACCATACTGATGCTTGAGGAGAGTCGAGCAAGAGCCCTGTCATCACACCAATGCTTGAAGATGTTGGTGCCTTTACCCTAATATTTGGGGAGGGCATGATCACGACATAAGCATTTCGCTGCCACTGTATCAAAATTGTTTCCATGATGACTCACAGATTTTGAAATCTAGTGGAGTATGCCTTGAAGAGTTTCAGAATTTTGGGGGAACTATGATCCCTAGTTTCCTTCCAGTTTTTCTCTATGGAAATGTTTAACCTATGAATGTCCTCTTTTTTTTTTTTTGTATATTGGGAACAGATAACTTGTTCTCTAAATTTCACAGGTTTGCAGCTGTGGAGGAATTATGCCCCAGGACAGACCACATTTATAATCGATTTTGATGAGATTTTGTACTTAGCATTGCTACTGAAATGATTTAAGACATTTGGGATATTGTGATGGAGCAAATCCATTTTTCATGTAGAAAGAACATGCCTTTTTGGAATCTAGAGGTGGCATATGATGGTTTGAAACTGCATGTACCAGAAAAAAACATGTTCTTCAAATTATTCATGCTTGTGGGTTTGAACCCATTGTAAGTAGGAAAATTTGATGAAATTATTTCAGTTAAGCTGTGACCCAGATGAGTCAAGATGGGTTTTAATCTTATTACTGGAGTCCTTCATAAATGAGTGAAATTCAGGTTTAGTGCAAAAGATGCAGAGGGAACAACCAGAGCTGAACATCATAGAACCCAGAAGAGAAATGAGAGACCAGGGAACACCACCATGTGCCATGCCTGGTGATATGCTAAGGAATAAGGATTGTAGGCCACCAACTGTAGAATCATATAGAAGAAAGCATTGTCTTGATCACATCTTGATTTGTACTTTCTTTCAACTTCAAAACTATGAGCAAATAAATTCATGGTATTTGATTGTGCAGCCATATATACATATTACAATTTTTTGACTGTTTTCTTTATAATCTTCAATCACCAGAAAAGACAAACAAGAGGTATTTATTACCAAGAATAATTTTAGTAGCAAGTTCTTTCAAAATTAATATCTTTGAAATGAGAGAATCCAGCCTGATATATTCTTTAAATCTTTGTACAAATACCATTAATACATATGAAAGTAGATGTCATTCTGTAAAGAGAACATTGGCTGTAGTATTTCTAAACGTTTGCGTTTTTTTTCCCCTTGAACTCTGATCTATGCCCTGTGCGTAAACTGTGATAAGTAAAGATATCAATTGCCATTTTGACAATACATTTGCAAAATATTGGAGGTTACACAGGGGCAGAAATGGCCTAATATTTCTGATTCAACCTTTTATTAAATAAAACGTTCTATCAATTAATATATTCTGTTGTTTGCTATTTAATTATACTTGATTGTAATAAACACAGTAGATGACACGCCATGAAACTATTTTCTAAATAATCACAGAAAAATGATTAATATTCATTATTTTGTATCATACAAAATTATAAAAACAGTCACTCTACAAAAGTATTATATTTTTTGTCTCTCTATATTAAATAGGATATACCATCCCACAACCATGATAAATATTGTCCTAATTAGTCTGAAAAGCTTCTTTATTATAGTATTATAAACAGATTTGGAATGAGTTAGATTTCCTGGGCTCAAGTTCCATTTTTGCCACTTAACACTTAAGTAACTATGCTACTGAAAATCTAACCCACAAAAGAAATTGAGCATTTAAAACAGAAGGATTTTAAAAATTCAAGTCTGGGGTGGCATTGATGGTGCAGGATATTCAAAAGAAAGCATTAGATAGTAAAGTAGCTCAGAGATGAATTCCAGCAGAAGACACAGCAATCTGAAGTCTAGGTGAATGGAGGGAGGGAGCAGTGCTACAAGAGCTCAAGGTTGAGGTCACTAAAAAATGTGGAAATAGAGTGGTCCTGACCAATACAGCTGTAACCATAGAATAGATGTAGCATCTGATAAAAATGGAAGGGGAGAAAGGAGAAATATAGAAAGAAGGGCAGAGGTAACCTGATTTCTTTATTTCCTCCAACTTCTCCTCTCAAAAGTGTCCTATTGCCAGAAACCAGGCAGAAATCTGCTAACAGTGAATTATGGGAGATGCCATCTTCAGCAAGCAGAACAAAGGAAATGCAAGAAGTAAGGGCTGTGGATGAACAATAGTCAGTCTTTCCCCTGATTACCCATCTCTAAAATAAGACTTATAGGAACCACAGGTTTAGCTTCCTAGGTTGCTGTAAAGCAATACTGTGGAATAGGTCGACTTAAAGAATGGGAAATTGCTAACTTACAATTTGAGGTTGAGAAAATGTCCAAATAAAGGCATTGTTGAGGAGATGCTTTCTTCCTGAAGACCAGCTGCTGAGGATCTTTGGCTTTTTTGCCACATGGCAAGGTACACATGGTGACATCTTTTTGTCTCTCCCTTTCTTTTTCTGCTTCAATGCTTTTGGCTTCTTGCTTCCATGGTTGTTTCTTTTTCTGTATTCATTCCAGTAAAAAGATTAAGTTCCATACTGAATGTGGAGGGTCATAACTTACCTGAAGTAGCCTCATCAAAAGGTCTTACATAGAATGTATTTACACCCACTGGAATGGATTAGATTTAAGAACATGTTTTTCTGGGATACATATAACTTGAAACCAATACATCTCCTTAAAAGGTTACTATCAGGATTATTGTATAACTTAATATAATCCATGGATACATCATAGAATATACTAAGCAGATAGCCAAAAAATATTGGCAAAGTCCCTTGAGGGATGGGAGAAAAAATATGGAACTATTGAACTTTACCATCTGGGAATCCCCTGATACTGTGTCAAACTTTAAGGACACCCAAATCAATAGGCCAAGCCCTTGACATTGAGATTTACTGCTGTAAAGCTTATGTAGGTAGCAGAGAAGCTTAACCTACCTATAGGTATGCCTCAGAGTTACTTCTGGAAGACCTCTTTTGTTGCTCAAATGTGGCCTCACTCTCTCTAAGCCCAACTCTGCAAGTGAAATCGTTGCCCTCTCCTCTGTGCATGACATGACATCCAGGGGTGAAAGTTTCCATTGCAGCGCAGAAGATAACTCCCAAGGATGAATCAGGCCCTGACACTGTGGTATCAACAATTTCATCTTGATCAAAAGGGGGAAAATAATTGTAACTAATAAAGTATCAGTGGCAGAGAGACTTCAAATAGAGCCGAGGGACTACTCTGGAGGTTGCTCTTATGCAAGATTCAGTTAGACATTGCTACCTATCATAACTTGCCAAACCCCAACCAAAGCCATTCCAGCCAATCCTAAAGGACACCTAGGGAATGGATAAGATTTTACAGAGGTTCCACACACTAGAGTAACTCTCCAGAAACTTACAACCTCCAGATGAGACCCTTGACCAGATAAGTCCTGAAACCTGGAAGGACCAGCTTCTCCAGAACATCAACAACTTCCATCTCCTTATTACTGATAGCCCCTTCCAACATGAAAAAGTTAGAATGGCCATAGCTGAAATACCTCAAAAGAGAGAAAAAGAAAGACTAAGGGTGATGATGGAGTTATGCAGAGTAGTTAGGATTTAGCAAATGAATATGATTCTTGAATCATTAAATTGATACTTCTTTTAGCCTCCAGTATCTTAGAGCAGCTAGAAGTGAAAACCTAAAATTGTGGAATTTTAACTCATGCAAAACTCTGAAATCTGCTCTACAATTAATTGTGGTGCTTGCTTTGAAATTTGTTGCTTTTTTGTATATATGTTCTTTTTCACAAAAAAGAAAACAAAGTCATTGTGATGATATCATCATTGTGATGATAAAAAGTATTTACTCCTTCTAGCCTTCAATGTTCTGGAGCAGCTAGAAGGAAAACTCTGAGATGATGGTGTGGTGGCCCATAACTGCCTGCAACTACTTGTTGAAGAGTGCTTTGAAAACGATTGCATTTTTCTTCCTTTGTTTTCTATATATGTTGTATTATATGATAAAAAAAAGTTTAAAAATGTTACTATTAGGATTAATTTTAAATAATGCAATGGGCTTTGAAAATATTATCCTAATGAAGGAAGTTTCTATTATTCCAGAAGGAATTAAGCAGTTCCAGAGCTCATAGTTCATATGTTTTTTTTTATAGTTTTGGACATTTCACTACTATTTGAACATCTCTATGACTTTAATTTAGGGAAAAATATTTCTGAGACTTAGAAGGTCAGTGAAAATCTCTAAGAATTTGAAAAAACTTAGAATGAATTACTTGAATTCCTAAAAATAAAGAATCAATCTTCCTAATTCAGATTGACAATGTGAACAATTTTTCTGGTCCACTTCCCAGGAAAACTGATGAAAATTATAAAGCAAAAAGTAAAATAGCATTTAATTTTTGGGGAAATGGACATGAGGGCATATGGCAAATAAAGAAATACTTATTTAAGAATATCTATTAAAACTCCATTAGAACAACAAGAATCTTAAATACTTGAACCACAATCTTCTTCCACTCTTCTCCCTCCCAGGTCAGTGTGAGGGAAATGCCACTAAGACAAATAAGTAAAAATGTGTCTATTTGCAGTTGGCATGCTCTTGCATATATAAAATTATAAGTGATCCACTAAAAGTTATTAGTAGTAGGAAACTATTTCAGCAGCATGCAAAAGTCTACTTTATTTCTATGTACTTGTAATGAGCAATCCCGAAATGAAATTAAGTAAACAATTCCATTAATAATAGAATAAAAAAGAACAATTTCACACCTACCTGAATGGCCACTAATAAACAAACAGTAAACTACAAGTGCTGGAGTGGATGTGGAGAAGCAGAAACACTTATTCACTGCCGGTGGGAATGTGAAATGGTACAGCTGCCATGGAGGGCAGTTTGGCAGTTCTTTAGGAAGCTAAGTATAGAGTTGCCTTAGAACTTGGCACTCCCGTTATGTGGTATGTAACTGGAAATTTTGAAAATAAGGACATGAACAGACATTTGCACAATAATGTTCATAGCAGCATTATTCATAATTGCCAAAAAATGGAAACAACCCAAGTGTCCATCAACAGATGAATGGATAAACAATATGTGGAATATACATATGATGGAATATTATTCAGCAGTAAGAAGGAATGAAGTCCTGAAGCACGGGACAATATGGATTAAACTTGAGGACATTATGCGAAGTGAAATAAGTCAAATACAAAAGGAAAAATACTTTATGATCTCACTAATAGGATCTAAATTTAATAAATAAATTCACAGACATAAAATATAGAATATAAGTTACTAGGATACAGAATGAGGCCAGAGAATAGTTGCTTAATAAGTGCAAATATTACTAAATATGTGCAGAATGTTCAGTTAGGTTGAACATTTGGAAATGGATAGAGGTGACAGTCGCATGTTATTGTGAGAATAATTATCAGCGCTGAATTGTGGGTGAATGCAGTGGAAAGGGAAGTTTAGAGACACGTATGTCACCAGAAGGAAAGCTGGAGGTTAAAACATGGGCATGTGTAACACAGTGAATTTTGTGGTGGATGATAACCTTGCTTAATTGTACAAATAGAAAAAGTTCTTTCATGAACTAGAACAAATGTTTCACAGTTTTACAAGGAGTTGACAATAGAGGAGTATTGTCCTGTGATTGCAGACGCAGGAAGAGAGCTGCCACCACAGGCTTCAGTGAGGGTGGAGCACATTTTTGGGGTGGAAGGCAGAGTCTGGCCACCCTCCCCTGTTCTGAGGGTTGAGCCTATACCCCGGAAATGGCAAAGATTTTGGCCATCACTCCAGTGCTTGAAGAGGGTAGAGCCAAGGCCAAGAGTATGGCCACCTTCCTGATGCTGGGAGATGTTGGATCCCTCACCGTAGTGTTTGAAGAGAGCAGGGCCACTGCATAAGCCCTTAGGAAGGGTGTGACTGCCCCTCTATCAAACCCAAAGGAGAAAACATCATTTTATAGATGGCTTTCAAACCTGAAAATCTAATGAATATGCACTGCAAGGTTTTGAAACAATTTGGGCCTGGTGACATCTGTTTTCCTTCCAATTTCTCCTTATAGAAATGTGAAGATTCAGTTTATTACTGTCCCTCCTTTGTACAGTGGAAGCAGATAACTTGTTCTAAGTTTCACAGGTCCACAACCACAGGGGAACTGTACCCCACAACAGACTGTACCTGTGACTGATTTTTTTTTTTCTCATGGACAGGCAACAGGAATTGAACCCAGAATATGAATATCCATATTCTCCGGCATGGTAGGTGAGAACTCTTCCTGCTGAGCCACCGTAGCCCACCCTGTAACTGATTTTGATGAGACTTTGTACTTATTATTGTTACTGTTACTGAAATAATTTAAGCCTTTGTGATACTTTGATGGAATTAGTGCATTTTGCATATAGAAAGAACATATCTTTTGGAAGTCTGAAGAGTGGAATGTGGTGGTTTGATGCTATTAGTAACCCATTAAAGCCATGTTCTTTTAATTCATTCCTGTGGGTGTCAACCTATTGTAGGTGAGACCTTTTCATTAGATTATTTTAATTGAAGAGTTGTCCCAAGGAGGGTCTTGATCTCCTTACTAGAATACTCTGTGGGTGTGTACTTCATAAAGGACACTTAGAAAAAACCCAGAGAGCTCAGAGAAGCCCCAGAGAAGTTGAGAAACAAGGACCAACCTATGGCAGCTGAAAAAGGAAGCCACTGTAGCCGGATGCTGAAAGCAATGAAACTTAGAAGAAAAGGCCCAGCAACATATCTTAAGAGAAGTTATCATCCTCTTATATTCCTTAATTTGGACATTTTCATTGGCTTAGAAATGTACATTTGTAACTAAAAACTCCCCACTATAAAAGCCAACCCATATCTGGTATATTGTATTTTGTCAGCTTTAGCAAACCAAAACAAAACTGTACCTATTGCAAACTATGGACTATTGCTAACAGTAATATCTTAATATTTTTCCTTCAACAGGAACAAAACACCCCAATAATTTGGGTCAATAATAGAGGAAAGAAAGGATATGGGGTATTTTTGGTTTTCCTTTCTTACTTTTATTTCCTTTTCTGGAGTAATGAAAATGTTCTAAAATTGGTCGTGATGATGAACCCGCAACTATGTGATGATGCTATGAGCCATTGATGGTTTGTATACTGTATGAATATATTTCAATAAAATTTCATTGAAAAAATAATAATGAATAAATTAATAAAAATTGAAAGTTAAAAGAAAAACAAGATAGTTTCAGTTAACAAAAGAAATTTAACTTGTATACTTAAAACCACAAAACTTTGTTGGAAAAAAATAAATAAGCTCTAAACTAATGGAAAGACATCCCATGTTCATTTATTGGAATATTTAATATTGTTAAGTTTTCAATGTTCCAAAAATTTATCTACAGATTCAGTGCAATATCTCTCACTATCCCAAGCTGGATTCATTTTAGAAACAGATAAACTTACTCCAATATTTATATGTAAACTCAAAGGACCCAACAATAGCCAAAACAATCTGGAAAAAAGAACAAAAGCTGATAGGCTCACACATTCCAATTTCAAAATTTACTACAAAACAATAATAATCAAAACAGTACAGTTCTGCAATAAAGATAGGCATATAGATCAATGGAATTTAATTGAGAGTCCAGAAATAAACATATACATCTATTTTTAATTGATTTTCTATAAGATTGTCAAGACAGTAAAACAAACAAAATATCCATCAACTGATGAATGGATAAACAAAATGTGGCATATACATATAATGGAATATTATTCAGCTATTAAAAAGAATAAAGTATGTATATATGTTACAAAATGGATGAACTTTGAAAATATCATGCTAAGAGAAAGAAGTCAATCATAAAATACCATATAAGTCCATTTATATGACATGAAAAATAACCTCTTCAACAACTAGTACTGGGGTAGCTGGATATCCATATGTAAATAATGAAACTACCTTAATATACAAATATCAAGTCGTAGTGTATCAAAAATCTGTATGTTAGAGGTCAAACTATAAAACTCTTAAGAGAAAACCTACGGATAAATATTTATACCCTTGGTGTGTGCAACATTTTCTTAGATATGACACCAAAAGCAAAAGCAACAAAGGAAACATGAAAAAAATTGACTTTATGGATAGTTTTACGAACATGAATTTATTGGCTCATTATTTCAGAGTCTAGAAAGCTTGCTTCCTCCTGGAGTCAGTAGCATTCTTATTGGCTGACAGTCCTCAGGTTCCTTGGCTTTCCTATCACAAAGTGATGTTCTCACTTTTCTGTTCTGAATTCCCTGACTTCCAGCTTCCAGCTCTTTCCATGCCTCTCTCTTTACAAGCCTTTAGTAATAAAATTAATTGATTCAGTTGGCCACACATTAACTGAAAATATCTTCAAGATGTCTTATTTAAAATGGTTTCACTCCCATAGGAATGAGATTAAGATTAAAAGCATGTTTTATTCTGTGTTACATAACTCAATTTAGTTGTGGAGAGATTGCAAACTTCATACCCTGCTAGTAGAAATGTAAAATGATGTGGCCACATTGGAAAGCAGTCTTGCAGTTCCTCAAAAGTTTAAACAGAGTTACCATTTGACCCAGCAATTCCATTCATAGGTATATACTCAAGTGAAATAGAAACATATGTCCATAAAAACGTTTTATACTAATGTTCATATCAGCATTATTCACAATGTTTAAAACGTGGAAATGACCAAAATACACAACACCTGATGAATGGATAAACAAAATGTTTATATACCTACAATGGAATATTACTTAGCTTTTAAAAAGAATGAATTATTTATATATATGACAAAATTGATGAACTTTGAGAACATCATGCTAAGAGAAAGAAGAGAGTCACAAAAGACCATGTATTATATGAGTCCATTTATATGATATGTCCAGGAATGGGCAGATCTATTGAGACAGAAAGTACATTGTGGCTGAAAGGAATGGGGGATTCAGGGGTGTAGATAAAGAGTACAGTCTTCCTATTTCAGGTGATAAAAATGTTTTAAAATGTTTTAACATGGATTATGGACAATCCGTTTGTGGACAGCTTTTTTAATATATTTAAAAAAGCATTGATTTGTACACTTAAATGGGTGAATTGTATGGTATGTGACTTACATCTCAATAAAGCTGTTATAAAAATATTAGGAAAGAGTCATGCTTCCAAAATTAATAGTATATCATAAACATAAAGTGGAATGTATTGGTTTCTTTTCCTAGCTAGGCAATTTAACTACCAAGAGGCTGCCTTTACTTTGCATTTCCTGGCTTTCATATGTATGTGACCTAAACTTAAATTATCTTAAGTAGAGTTTATTTTGCAGAGAATCTGTTTATCTAGCTTTAGAACATGACAAAACAGGAGTGTAATAAGAATGCATAAATTGCAGATGCATAGTGCATAACTGAATATTTGAACATGTCTCAAAGCTGTGGGGCAATTTGATCTTTATAATCCAGTTTACTTTTTTTTTTCCTAAGAGAAAAGGGCATGCTTATCTAGGATTTATTTCATCTTCAATTTTCACATGACACAATTTACTTTTAAGTTTAAAATGATGTTGTTTCGTTCCCTGGTGTCTGCGTGTGATGAGAGTTGGAAAAGCAGACAGAACTGCAAATGTCTAATCTTGGCATGGCATTTGCTTTCCATTTTCTTTAGTGTGCACTAGTGGGATATTATGAATGTTAAAACCTTGGCAGAGCCACTAGCGTGTAGAGTCTGTTTCTTTTGTGGGGAGAGAAGGGAATTTGAAGACCAGCGGAGTTTATCAATTTTTAAATTTTTTTCTGGTTAGTTTTTTTATTTTCTTTTATCATTAAATTTTCTCTTTGGTTATATAGAGATTGGAGAACACTGATCTTCAACCCTTTAAACAGATACATGTAGAGATATATTATTTCTCCTGTGTGGGGGATATGAATCTCTGACTCTGTCCTTTGTCAGTATATTACACTCTTGTCAACATATAAAATAAGCTTAAAGGTATGCATCTCTAGTGCCCCCCTCTCCCACTTCTTTCCCCATCTTCATAAGCCCCTTTACCTTAAGGACTTAACAAGATTTTGGGCGTTTGATTCTGGAATTAGGATCCTATTTTACTCCACTACTTCTTTGATCCCTTAGTTACATATAACATTGTTAACCACTCTTTCTTTCTTGAAAAAACTTGGATTCAAACTTTGAATTATTTCTTGTAAGCTTTGCTCGGTTTCCAGAGGCAGTATAAGATCCTTGAAAGAATGAATCAGGTCATATAAATCCTACTTATTTCCACATATTTTATTAGGAGGCAGACATGCTTCAAGGCGCTCAGAATACATCAGTGAACAAAGCAAGATCCCTACCTTTGTGGACCTTACATTCTGTCAGGAATGGACAAAAGATGAATAACAAACAAAATAAGGTAATAAAACAAATAGTATGCTTAAAATTTCACATGGTAGAAATTAAGGAAAATGTAGAAGAGGGGAAGTGATTGAAATTGTAGGGGATGTCATGTGCTTTAGCATTAAAAAAAAACAACTCTACAGTTCCCAATATTCAGCTTTATGCTTTTCATACAGCATAAAATTCCTGAGAGTAGAATCAATATATAAATTTATTTTCTTAAATATTTCTTCCCCAAATTCATTGTCCTCTCACAACCTACTTTGCGCGACTATATCACAAGAATAATTTAGATAGATATAGATATAGGAATAGGCTAGGCATAGACACAAGTATAGGTGCAGCTACAGCTACAGATAGAGAGAAATAGTGATAGAGACAGAGATACAGATACAGATATAGATGCAGATGCAGAGGCAGGCATATTTGTTTGTGTCCTATTCGTATACAATGATGTATAATAGTGAGTCACAATGATATATAATGGTGAATACTTTCTTTTGAAAAGAATGAAACTTCTTTTCCTCCTCTTGAAGGCATGACTTAATAGGATTGAAGAAAGTAATAAGTGAAGGAACACAGTAGAGTTGCACAAGTAAATCTCTTAGATCATTCCCAATTAATCCTCAATTAATGAGTAACAGCTGATGTGGGGTCAATTAACTTTATTTATCATTTCTGGTAAAGCATTTAGTGTTCCTAATTCTTTAGAAACATCACCTCTTTCCTGCCTTCTTAAGGATTTATTATGAATATTTTATTTTATTTTGTTTCTAATGTATTTGAATCCACTTAATGTATAAAATACAGTAAAATCTCACTATAAAATAAATGACTCATTTAGTATTGGGAGTACATCCTGAAAACTGAGATGTGCACAGAAGAGAAAATTCCTTATCACATATAACATATTTATTGAATACTTTTTCTTTTAATAATTTACTTGGAATTATACACATTGCAAAATCGGTCTTACATTCTGCTTAGTGTTATATAACAGACAATTAACCATCTAAAGGACATAAACTATAAGAAATATTTACATTCAATGGATTCTTATATTTCTATTTCATATTCTTTTTTGTGAAATTGTTTCAGAAAGAGTTCATGAAATATAATTGGAAATTATGCTAAAAGGACTGAAGAGTCTATCTATTATATCTTCTTTGGGACCTCACTAACCCAGGCAAATATTATCAATTATCAACTTTTGTTTCTTTTTTTTTAATTAGAAAAGTTGTGGTTTTACAGAAAAAGCATGCAGAAAATACAGTTCCCTTATACCCTTGTGATGTGATGTGATGTGATGTGATGTGATGTGATGTGATGTGATGTGATGTGATGTGATGTCCCTTGTCAACTTGGCCAAGTGATGGGGTCTAGTTGTTTGGTTAAGCAAGCACTGGCCTGACTGTTACTGTGAGGGTATTTCATATAATTAAATCACCAGCAAGTTGATTGCATCTATGGCTGATTACGTCTACCATCAACTGAGGAGATTAACTTCAACAATGAGAGACTTCTTATCCAATTAGTTGAAAGCATTTAAAGGAGAGGTGATGATTTCAGCACTCAAAAGAGAGAATTTCCATCTCTACTTGACCAGCCAGCTTCTCCTGGGAAGCCTATCAAAACCCTTTATTAGAGTTTCCAGCTTTCAGCCTGCCTTATGGAATTTGGACTCATAAATCCCCACAGTTGAGTAAGACAGTTTTTATAAAAATCTCATAATATTTATTTATATCTCCTGTCAGTACTGCTTCCTAGAGAACTCTGATTAATATGCCCTCCTCCATTCTTAACATGTTACGTTATCCTGCTACCTGTTGAAAGATTCATGATAGTTGTCCTTTAGTGTTGCACCTTGGTTTTCCTATCAGTTGAATAGTTTCCCTTGGCTGTCTGATAAATTCAACATTCTAGTATGTTTACACACAGACATATGCAACCATAAGGTTCTTTAGTGTTAGATGTTACCTTTTAACAGAGCTAGAAGAACTATTTATTCAGGTAACTATATGCCTCTAAGAATTCCAAAGCTTTCAGGCAGGCAATGGCACTTAATGATTAAGGCTAAGCATAGAAGAGATCTATATGTTTCATATAGCAATGTAGTCCCCCGTATGAAATATCTTAATCTTAGACTTTACAATCCTATGCTTTCCATCTTCTTATGCTGGTCACTGTGCCTATTTTCTTCCCTCTTTCCTTCCCCAAAAGTCAACTTTGCTTATGTCTACTTTCAGCCAAAATATCACTTTCCTCCCTCAAAAATTAGATGATGAATGGTGACTTCATTGGGCTATTTAGTCACTAATGCATATTTCTTCAATGCAGTCATCATCAGTTTTCTTCTTTGTCTCTCCTATGAGGCTGTGAGTTTCTTTATGGAAATAATTATGCCATATTTCTTTATTCTGGGACCTAAATACAATAAATGAATGACTATCTTAATGCAAAAACTCTTAGAAATCTCACCTTTGAGAAATAATCTATTATTAACAGTTATGTTATCTTATTGTTAATATCTTGATCATTGCCTTTATAAAGTGGTGCAGTTTTAATAAAAAATATATTTAAAAAGGGAAGCATTTTGAAAAAAGTCCATGTAGTGATGTAGAGCTTATGGATGGAAAAGTGTCTCCTCAGCAACTCTGAGATGCTGATTCAAGGGCAATAGCCATAGAGTTTATGGGCCTACCCTTGAGGAAAGAAAAGGAACTTCAGACTTCAATTTTCTTTACTGTTTGCCTAGTGATGAATTTCCACTGAAATTTCCAAGTGCAAAGATGGAATATGTTTCTTCTTCAGAATAGTTTCCGATTTTTTTATATCTCAGCTCATTTTAAATGTACCCTAACATCCCTCTAAATATAGGGTAGAATGATATTTTTTATTGAAATTTCTCATGTTGCATGTTTATCTTAATGACTTTCATTTAATAACACTTCTCAGAATCTTTGTGATACCTCTTTTAGAGCCAGGTATCCCTAGCCTGAGCCCTGGGATTTAGAGAGCCCTGCAATAGATCTATGGTTGGCTTCATCACAAGAGACAAGAAGTCTATGGTGACAGACTCATCTGGAGACCATACTGTCTTCTCCAAACCATGTTCCTAGTAACTGTGTTTTGAATTCTCTGCCTGAATATTTCCAAAATTACTTCTAGGGTGATCTGTTATCTTCCTTTCCCAATATAAATGCTGTTCTTTGAGGGGATTCTTCTGTTGTTTATTGTTAGCCTTCTTGAGGGACAATGATAATCTGTTTATTTTAGTTTCCTATATTCCAAAAGAATGGGAAGACATTTATTTGAGCACCAGGACCAATTCATTTTGTTTCAAGGCTAAAATATTCCCTGAATTTTGAACTGAATTTTGGGTTTAATCCTCAAATAAAGCATAACTAATTCTTCTGATAATATACCTTCCCTTATTTATACATCAAAAATGTCATTGGCATCTCCTGAGTTGTATAGATAATAGCTATGTTATTTTTTCTTTTATGTTTTCTGCAGGGTTTCTCATGCCAGGCTACTTACATATCTGATGTCTATATTCTAAATAAATGTATCATGATTTTTATATCAAGGCCTAAGAGCGGACAAAAATGCCTCCTTTTGAGGGTCATTCTTGCCTCTTGCCAACACACTACACTTAAATATGTATCCGACAGAAAATGAAAAAATGAGAAACAGGTATTTCCCTTTTCAGAGTCAGATCTAACCCTGATACCAACCCTATGGAGTGATGTTAGTTAAGAACAAGCAGCTTATCCACCTGCCAGATCACTCTATTTTGTACAGCTGTGATTTCTAGATCAGAAATTCTCACTGCTTTTGAGAACTGTTCCCAAATGCTTCTTGAAATGTGGCTGTTACTGCTACTGCTAAACAGTGTATGTAAAATGTGTCCTTGCAGACACAGGGCAATCAACTCCATTCCTGTCGCACAAAACCTGTCTGCTCCACAGATAGAGTAGGACTCCCCCCACCCCTATCCCAGAGAGAAAGAGAGGTGGGGAGGGGCATAAGAGGGGAGGGAAAGAGATTACTCAGTTCTTTGGGAGGAATCTAATAAGTTCCCAGCCCTATCATTCCTCTCAAAATCTCCCCCACATGAGTGGACTTGTTGGTATTCACTTACAGGTCTAAAATCTCTCTAAATGGGATGTCTGGAAGAAAGCCAGTTCAAGTGCACATATGTCCTCTGTAGCCTGCTGTCTTGTTATCCCAAGGAAGGCTTCAGGATACCTTGGGTTGGCTTTTGCACTATGTAGTTTCTTTACATTCATAACTAAAAGTAGGTGTCAATAATTCTAAATAAAGAATGAGAAACTGAGCAAATTACACCTATATTTTTTGCTTCTGAGGTCTGAAATATTTATTTTGGTTGTTGCTGTTACTAAGAGGTGGAAATGTGGTGTTAATTGTGTAGAAAAGAACAAGTAGAAAAATCCATTACAAATCTTCAGTGTATGCATGGAATTGCATGATATTGAAACATGTTGAAATAAATGTCGGGATCCAAATGGACAAAACTAAGTATAAATATATAATACTGCAATGACCTTTTAAAACAAGATTAATCATGTGCCATTACATTTAAGACTTAAGTTTGGAATTTCTTTTTTCAGGAGTCAAGGTGTCATTTTGTGATAAGATATAGTGAGAATATAATCATCTTTTGTAAATATATTGTTACACTGAGGATTTTTGCATGTCTCTATTAATAAGAAATTAGAGTACAAAAATATTTAAAATTGTTCTATAAAGTGAGGTAGATAATAATCGTCTCATATGTCTCATATTAGAGTTTTCTTTTACTTTTTGCTTTTCTCTCAAGGAAAATTTAACTCCAAGTTTTTGTGATTTTTTTTTCTTGAAGGGGTTGTAAATAGTATTCTTCTCATTATAAAAAGGCTAGTTATCAGCTGCTTGGCCTTGGGAAATTATTTAAACTCTTTATCTCAGTTTGCTCACATATTAAATAAAGATAGTAACAATATATTTATTATGGAGTTGTTAATAGGCCAAAATAATTTATTAGATGCAAAGCATGTAGAATAGTGAGAACCCTGAAGATGGTGCAATGTCGGCGATCATGTTAGGTAAGACATGTTTGTAGTCACTAAATGTGGCACTGAAGTGACTGAACAGGTGACTGAGGGTGCTAAGGTGATGTAGGCCATACTATACACCTATCCTGTTCAGTAAAAAAAATATATATTTTATGCTAACAGATTTGTGTAGTCTTTGAAAGTGGTTGGACATGGAACTATTAATAAATTCAGACATAACTTGAGATCGTATAATTTTTAATGTATGTTTCAGACATTCATCATACTGATGGACAAATCAAATAAAAATAATCCATTATGCTTAAAACTAAATTCTATTCACTTTGAAATTCACATATTTACACAATCACAGTATTAGTGGTAAAATTTTTAAGAGACCATAATTGGGTTATTAAGATAAAATTTAATAAAATAATTGCTTTTTATAATGAATATATGCTGATTTCTAAATTTTTTATAAATCTCAATATATAAAATTTTTTAACAAAAAAATAATAATAATTTCTGATAGTTCTCCTAAATAGTAGCAAGTGCTTAATAATATCATGCCCATAGGAGTGAATCTATGATTTCTTTGACTTTGTAAAAATTTTTTGAAATAGAGCACTCATTGTGAAAAACCTAAGAATTGCTTAATAAAGTATCACAAAGGGAATGTCCATGCTGCAGTTATCCAGATCGAGAGACTGAGCACAGACAGTTCAATCTTCTCCAATTCCTCCTCAAACACCATTCTCTGCCTCCTCTACAAAGTAATTCTCACCTTGACATCTAATGCTAAATATTTTACTACCTGTTCTCTTTACTCTAAAAGTTTACAATACTCTTAGGTCTAGCTGTATGTTTTTTTCCAAAATTGTATCTTCAACATTGCTCATGTTTAGTAGATATAGTTTGTTCATTAACATTTCTGTGTACTATCCCATGCTATGTATATCATTATTACTTTTCAAAACACAAAGCTAGTGTATAAGTGAATATAGTACTAGAAATTCATCCTTGCTTCATAGCAATATAGGCAAGTCAGGATTGGCAATAAGAATGGGGAAAGAAGGAAAAAAAATACTGTTCAATAAAAACTGGCATTTAAGATACTCTATCCTCTTAAGTGGTTTTAGATTTCATCATCTATTCTCACCCTTTTTCATTCCATAACATTTTTCCTGTCTTCTCCATGGTAGGATAACCAGATGTAGCAAATAAAAAATGTAGGCACTCAGAGAAAGTGAATATCATCTAAACAACTTTTTTTATACTATAAGTATATTCCATGTAGTCCGAATACTACATGGGACATACTGCACTAAAAAAAAAAAAAAATCCACCCTTTACCTGGAATCTAAATTTAATAGGGAGCCTCTATTGCATCTGTTAACTTTATTTGAGACCATAATATACACATACTAATGTGAATGCTTTGCTCCTTTAAAATTGATATGAATTTTATGAATGTTTCCTGTGTGCTATGAACACACAGTTAAGTATCTATGTAAAAAAAAAAACTTTATTCCAGGTTCAAATTAAAAATCTTAATGAGTTTAGTAACTCATTTTAAATACTGTTTATCAATATTCACTAAAAAATATAAAAAACAAATATGAATTCTATAAATCTACAAAAGAATGTTGGAAAGAATAATAAAAATAATTCAATCAACACCTTGAAAACAAGTAAGACTAAATCAAAGTCAGGAAAGAAGGAAGGAAGGACAGACATAAGGAAAAGGAAGGAAGGAGGGAACGAAGGAAGGAAGAAAGGAAGGGAGGAAGGAAAGAAGAAAGGAAGGGAGAGAGAAAGAAATGAAAAGAGAAAGGCTGGAAGAATTTCTACGAGCAACAAAATAAATAAAGGGTCTAGCTCAATGATATGAACTTTAAAAGTAATGGCAAATAGAAGAGGCTCAAGATAAGGAATCTGATAATGTGGGAAAATGGCTAAACCTCATCTCACAACTTAGAAGCTTAATGAATAAACAAAGAAGTGTTTGATAATTTTCAGTAATACTCCTAAATCTGGAAAAAAGCAAACTGATGTTTCTTTTCTCCTTGCTGTTTGGGGAATAGCGAATTTACTACAACAGGAAAAAAAAAAAGGTGAACATTTCAGTCAAGTGGACCTCAGAGTTGACTATACACTAAAAATCACCTACAGAAATTTAGAAAGTACTGATTTCCAGGTCCTGCTTCAGACAAAGCCTGTCAGTATCTCTAGGGGTCTGGTCTGGGCATTATCATTTTATAAAATACTTTATTGGTGAGTCCAATATGCAGCGTAATTGAACACCACAGTTTTAGTAGGCTGGTAGTGAGAAGGATAACCTGTTTTACAATGTGATGTATTCCACAATTAAATTATGTAAACTCTAATGTCATAGACTAAACAGAGACCTGGCATTCTATCAAAACCATGCATGGCATCCACTGAGCATACTCCTCAACCCCTCTTCTACTCACAAATACCTGCCCTGTTTTCTTAGTGATATACGTTAAGCAAATACAAGGTTCAAAGAAGAAGTATGGGCAGGATGAAAAGTAATGGAGAGCAAAATTTAAACTATTCATTGTGAGAAGGGAGATGAAGAAGAAGGAAAAAGGGGCGGGCAATGGTAGCTCAGTGGGAGAATTCTCTCCTGCCATGCCGGAGACCCGGGTTCAATTCTCAGAGCCTGACCATGCCAAAAAAAAAAAAAAAAAAAAGAAGGAAAAACAACCAGCTAAAAATTGGGCTTAGTGGGAACTGTAAATCAAAATAAAAAGAAATTTCCTGACAAATGCTTTAAGCTAATAAATACATAATAAAATAATAAGAACATAATAAAAACATGGATTTCATAGAACAGAAGATAAAAATGTCAGGAAAATGAGATTATAAAAGGAGATTGCACATAAAAGGAAATAACTTGTGGATCAAATTTATATCATAACAGATCTAATAAATAGATTACAGCTAATAATTGAAGCACTTGAAAAATAAAACTGATGTAAAGGAAAAATTGAAGATAATCACAGTGAACTCAGAGGAGAAAAAATATTACAGAGAAACCAAAATAGAGAGAGGACAAAACAAAAAAATATAAGGATAATAAGACATCCTAAGGGAAAACTCAACAAATGTAAAATTTCTTGAAGTAATGGAAAGCCTCAAGTTGCTGATTGGAAAAGTATAGAAATTATAGGAACACTTAATTCAGTACACTCAATAGTATCCCACCTTGGCTAACATATTGATCCTAAAGAATAAAGAAAGTCAACATTTGGACAAAAATCATGCTGCATCAGGTTTTTCTATGAAACCATTCAGTTTAAGAGAACATTGGAATGGTATCTATAGAGTATTGAAGAAAATGTGACACAAAAGTATAGAACCCAAGCAAGATTTTATTCAAATAGAATGATAAACATTTAAATAATGAAAGAAATCAGCAAATACATATTAGCTCTTCTTGTAAAATATAAAACAAAGAAAGAAAGAAACTTGACCAAGGAATCCAACTATTTAAGTTATAAAAACAAATAGAGGATTTCAGAATGAATAATTTATCACTGAAAAATCAGCATAAGCAGTTCTTCCATTTAAATGTGGAGCAGTTTTTAGATGACTGTTCAAATTATTTTAGGAAGATATTAAAATATTTTAAAAATAGAGAGTGAAAAATTGATACTACAACTAACACAAATCGGAAAAGAAAAGAAGGAGAAAATTGAGAGTGCTAATGACCTCATCACAGCAGAGAGGCAGATGGAATGGCCTATAATTGAAATACATAGTTAAAAGAATGCAATGATTCCACCTTCATAATTTTTGCCATAACCTATTTTTTTTTTACTGATAGTTAAGGTACTTATTTAGAAAATAGTATCACTTTCTTGCTGGTAGCATTTGAATTTTAATCAATCCTTAACTTTCAATTAAACTGATTTTCTTCCATTAATTTAAATTGAATTTAACAATCTCTATTCAACTTACCAAATATAATATGAACAGACTTTTCTAAAAATATTTTGAAATATTTGATTCTCCAGTCTTTCATAAATACAAAGTGGTACTCAATTTTAATAAGGATGACTATTTTCTGGTGGTGTAAGTTGAAGCTTTTCTACTTTTTTAATATATTCAATTTGCTAAAGTAAGTATGCAATGATTTTACAAAAACAATAATTTTAATTTCTGATTATGACAATAATAAAATACCGATGAATGTGCTTGCTTTAAGGATTATAAGATAGAGGGAAATTTTTAAGAGAAAATTAAAGAAAGAAGTCATTTAACTATCTCTAACAGATACCCTGAAAGTAAATCTATAACTTGAATTGTTGTAAAACAACCAGAGCAATAACAGCACTAACAAAAAATAAAAATTTTTGATCAGGTCCCCTACATGATTTCCACAGATTTTTTAAAAAAGTCATCAGATACTAATTTTATTTTCTTCTCAAATAGAGTAAGAGTATGATTAAATACTCTTTATGGGTAGTTTAGTGTAAACCACTTTATGAAGAACAAGGGATACTTCAAAAAGAATTAGTAAAGCAACATGATTTATGGATGGACCATAAGAGCAGGAACATGGAACTCTAATTAAGCATTCTAGAGAAAAAGCGGCATCCTGAATAGAAGCATTGATTTTTGTATTTTCAAAATTTAGGGATTTTTTGAATTTTTTTTTCATCAGATCCAGTACCAAAACTTTGATAAGATATATTACAACAGAACAGTCACTTTTACCAACAATTAAAAAAAGTACTATTCTGGGATGAAGCCTAGAAGTAAAAAATCATGTTATTACCTGGAGCTATCTGAACTTTGCATCTTTCTTGGAAATCTGCCATTCCAAATTTCCATAAATGAAAAAGGGTGGCTATGTATTTCAATATGGAGATCTCTGCCCATTAGTTCAAGTGTTGATTAAAATGCATTTGTGATTTTTATTTTTCTATTAACATCTGCTCATGGAGATGACAAGTTAGTGTGGGAGGATGGGACTGATATATATTCCCAGTTGAGTTAATGGGTGTTATAATGTCGCCTATTAAGAAGAAAGTTATCTTTAAAAATTCAGTGGTAATATCTATGTCACAGATTTGCCCAAGAGGGACTTTTTTGTGGTTTCCTGTGGGATATAGCAAATACAAAGAAAGGTTTAAACTGTCCTAAATTAACAGATGGCCCAGCAGAGAGCTTTACTCTAGAGATTCGTACTCGATGCTACATTATGCAGGGTGGGTTGAGATAATAACCATGGAAGCTGCAAATCCCCATACACACAAGAAGATAAGGGGTGTGTGGTCACATTTATGATTTGAAGACTTTGAGATACAGCAGCTGCATATGACACCTACCAAATGAAATTTAGGAAGAATAAAATGATAGATTAAAAATAAAATAAAAATCAGTTCCTGAGGTCTACCAGAGTAGTGAAAAATTATCACAAACACCTCCACAATAATAAGGTCGAAAAAGCAAACTTTGGAGTTTTAAATACAGCAATTTTAAGAAATGGGGTGCATGACAAAAGTCAGTGTTCAGAAATTATTTTATACAATGCATTCTTTTACTTTAAACATTTGGAAAGAAAACTTCAGGCAAGTATTTCTTGAATTCCAATTTCACTCTACGCCAATTGTCTGAAATTTCTAGTTGCCTCTCTTCCTAACACAAATGTATATAAAATTCATTTAAAATTAGAGCTATAGCAAAGGATCACTATGTGCATTTTAAAGTTATCCTAGAGCATTGTCCAAGAAGCCTGTCCATCTGAAGCCAAGTGGTTTGCCTTGTTTGACTTTTTGTTTGCCGTTTAATATGGCCCAGAGTCTATAATGTTAGATGCTACCTTTAAGAACAGAGATGATTGGCATATAATTTTGTCTTGTAAAAATACTAATATCTTCTATTTGGTAGATGAGTGAATTCAAAATATAAAATTTTATAGCCAATTTGTATCTACATTTGCAATTTAATTTCAGCATTCTTTCCTTTCTTGAAAATTTCTTATTTGACTTTTCATATTCTTTTAAACCAGATTTTCCATCCTACTGGTCACCTCCAGGGTGATTTAAACAAATTTCTGAAATGGCCTCACCATGTTTTTGTACAAAAGTCAACTTTTTAAATTTTTTGAAAGGCTACTCTGACCCCCTTGTCTGTGAATTTCAGAGCAGAAACTGTTTTTAATTGTTTATCTTTAGTAGCTATCTTCCAGCCAGCCTGGCACTTACTAAGTTCTCAATAAATGCTTATTCAAAGAATATATCAATAATAATAATGTATACATGCAAACAACATGGAAATACTTATATAGCTATATGTGTGTATAAGTGTACCAGCCAAGGTGAAATCAAATGCAAACTATTGTGCAGTTTCAGAGTATTCAACATGTGTATTCAAGGAATGAGTGAGCGGGAACTAAAGCAATTGCTTGAGGTTACCTCAGGAAAAGGTTTTTTCTCAAAGAAAAAGGTCAAGAGGAAAAGTTATCCTGGTAACCATGCAAAAGTTCTCTTCTTTTGACCCTTTCAGACGAAATATAAATGCTTCTAGAATGTGTCTTTTAGAATTTTAGCACGAAACTATAGCACATTCCAAAACACAGATTTTAACTTGCAAAGAGAAATAGCTATTACAATATATCGTTCAATTTGATATAACTAAACAGTCTAATATTGGTATATTGTGCTCTAATTCTGACTGATGTCAACTGAGTCCTGGGGAAAGGAAGCAAAGAGAGGAATGTCTCCAGAGAGAATAAGAGGGAGGCAGTATCAGCTGACTTAAGACTAGGGGAAAAAGACATTAATTTCATGGAAACAAAACTCCTCAAAACAAAAAAAAAACCCTAAAGACCATCTGTTTCCAATCAGCCTGTAAAATCCCCATACGTGTTAAGATCAAGCAAATGATATTTCTCTATCAGTGCCTGCCCTTCACACTCTTTGTTCTAGATGTTTTTTGTGTGTTTATTTTTAATCATTATTATGATAAAAATGATGATCATTAACACTGAGTGGATAGGTACATTCAGTGTGCCACGTACTATGCTGTGAGCCTTTTAAGAAATAATTTAATATTCAAAACTACTCTAAAGGGAATTATAAATTTATGCATAGGATAATTCAGTAATTTGCCCAGCATTAAAAAAAAAACAGACAAAACAAAAAAAAAACTAAAATGGATCTCAATCTGATGCATTTATTTAAAATTGGGCACATAAAGTCATTTCCATTAAAATCTTGTGTCTCCTGGTTAGGGTTATGATCTTCAAATTCTCTAATTGCTCAAAAAAGCTATCCCCACCCCACCTCAGTCATGCAGACTTGCATATTAGTAGCCTAATTTTCTCTCCGAGAAGAAAATACGTTTTAATTTAGTGTGATGATTCAGCTTCTTTTAAGGACTGAAATGTAGTTTTAGCTCAGCAAAACTTATTGGCTAAATGTGAAAAAGGCATTCCTGTCCCTATGTTTTAAGAAGACACTTAGTAGAGAACGCAAAATATGTTTTATTATCAGAACAAAGAGGATTAAACACTAAACTGTGCATACTTAAAATTTTATTTTTGATGACCACATCATGCTGAAAAGTCTAAGCAATTGTAGAGAGTGCAGAAAGAATAGAAGCTGAGTTAAAAACATGTTCATTTTCCTATCTGAAGTTATCAGTTAGATTTCTAAAGCTGGAGTTGTGTGAATCAGGAGAGATGTATTGTCCCTCGTATTAAAATTGCCTTGAGAGGATATTTTTCTAGAATTATTGCAAATTCCAGATGTAAAGTCATGTTTCATTTGGGCGATGTGCTACTTATATATTATTTAAAGATTTCCTTCCTACTGGATATTTGCAGTTCATTTCCCTAAACTCAGGTACTTCAAATTGTTATGTCTTTTGTTTGGTTCAGTCTGTCTTACACCTCTGGTTCAGCTAGCAATTTCTCACAGATCCCCTACATTCTGTGGGAATTATATAGCACTTATCTTTATTGTTGGAAACTCTATTCAAATTCTCACTTTCTATTATCTGCATGCATACATTCAGAAAGTTGCGTTCTCTCCATTAATCTTTAAAACAGCTTTGTCCAGAAGTAAAATTTGGAGAGATGAAAAAAAGTTGTTCAAGATTTCACAACTCTTGTAGGTAGAGCCAGACTTCAAAATAAGTCCAACTCTACCATGTAACACTTAATGACTAGTTTATATTTCTTTCCCTGTCTCCAAGCCTTTCTTCATCTAGTCTTTTTACATCCCAAATGAAGTGGAACCTAGAAATAGACCCAGGCAAATATGCCCAAATGAATTTTGAGAAGGATAAAAAAGGAATGGAATAAGGTCAGATGTTCAGCCAATGGTGCTGAAACAATGAAACATCCATAATTCAGAAATTATCCTCAACTTAAACTTCATGCTCATGTAAATATTAACCCAAACGGGTCACCAACTTAAATATAAATTGTAAAAGTATAAAATTTATAGGTAAGAAAATGATAGGAACTATTTCTTTGGAAATATAGGACTAGGCATAGTATTCTCAGATTTGTCCCCAAAATCATGATTCATAAAAGGAAAAATTGGACTTTAGCAAATTAAAACAATTTCTCTACAAATGGTTCCATTAAAGAATTAAAAAAAATCAACTACAAATAAAGATTGGGAGAAAATATTTGCAAACCACATGCCAACAAAAGATTAATATTTAAAATATGTAAAGAATGTACAAAACTGAACAATAAAAAACAAATAATATGAAAATGGGCAAAAGACATGCACAGATATTTCATGGGAGAGGATATTCAGAAAGTAAATAGGCATGTGAAAAGATGTTCAACGTCATTACCATTAGGTGAAAGAAAACCACAGAGATCCTCTACACATCTATGGAAATGCTAAAATAAATTCTTAAACTAGTGAAAATACCAAGTGATGGTAAGAATGTAGAGATACTGGGTCACTCATATTGCTGGGGAAATGTGCTAGGACAAACTATTAAAAAAACAGTTTGGCAATTTCTTTAAAAAGTAAATAAGTAACTACCTTAGGCTTATCAATTGCACCCCTGGATATTTATCACAGATAGATGATGAGACACAACATCTTTCACATGGGTGTTTACAGTAGATTTATTTTTAATAGCCCAAACCTGCAAACAGCCCAGATTGCCTTAAACAAAATAAATGTCTAAAGAAATTATACTCCATTCATATCATAGGATACTATTTATCACAAAAAAGAAAATGAACCATTTATGCATACAACAAATTGGATGACTCTTCAGAGCATTATTTTGAAAGGTAAATGCCAATACCTTTTATGGTTCCATTTCTATGAAATTCTTGAAATGACCAAACTATAGCAATGAAGAACAGATTTGTGATTGCCAAGGTTTAAGGATAGGGGTTGTGAGCAGGTGGAACGTGGGTGCGGTTATTAAACGGAAACATGAGGAATCTTTGTGGTAATGGAAATGTTCTGTATGTTGACTATGTACATGCCAATTTCCTGGTTGAGACATTGTACTATAATTCTGCAAGATGTTTCCATGGGGGAAACTGGGTAAAGGGTACCTGGTATCTCTATGCATTAGGTGGATCTTAGTTATCTCCAAATAAAATGCTTTATCATAAAATTGCATTTTAAAAACATGACTATTACATAATCATTTCATCCTCGATTATCAAATTTACGGTATTCTTCTGTTTTCGACATTATATTTTCTATTTTCTTTATGTGTGTACAGGATTAATCTCATTTTAAAAACTACGAGATCCTTGACATCCAAAATCACTTAGACTTTTCCCGTTTCATAGTTCTTTTCCAGCACTTACTATAAAATAGGTCACAATATGTCAGAGCATTAGGAGAATATAGATGCTAAGAATTATTAGCTGTGTGAACTCAGAGAAATCAATTAACCTCTCTGAACTTGAATTTCAACAAATGAGAATAACTTTATCCTATTTCCATTAAAATATTATCAAAAATATCAAATTATATAATATGTTATCAGAGTTTATATACAATATACATGCAATTTGTTGTTTCTAGTATCAGAAAATAATTATAGTTCATGTTTAACCAATAAATATTGAATAAATGATATAAATGAGTAGTTAAACCATCTTAACATATGCCCATTAAGGATAGAAACAATGGTTATAACATTACCTGCAATTTGGGAACATATAACTGTCTTTCATTAAGGAAGGAGCTGTTGAAAAAAATGGCAAATAGTGAAATATTTAATACATCATATTAATGGCATAATATATGTCCTTGTTTTATTTTGTTCTTTTATTTTCTTCAGTCAAGTGGTCATTCACTTGAGAACTATAGCGTCTTTAACAACTAAGTATTTTTTTCTAGAAATGAATGACTTTATTCAATTATTTATTAATAATTTCTGACAAACAACCTTTGATCAAAATGTGATTGTGAGGATAAAATAAAAACAAGATTTTTTTTGTAATAAATGAGCTCAATGTGACTTATCCTCAGACAATTAAAACTATTCAAGATGTGCTTGTCAGAATTCAAGAGACATTTGACAATAAGCTTGGTCAGATTTTAGGCTCTGAGGGCATCTGATTTTCTGATATGTACTCCACAGTGCTCATCACAGCATGGATACTGATGGATACTTCCTGATCAATTGGGCTTATAAATTGCTCATGGTGGAGGAGTTCCTTTTCTTATTATCAGGCAAAATAAGATTTTGGAAAAGACAATTATGCAATAAACGTTGTTTAAATGTTGAGGTGGATGACTCATTCTAAAGAGAGCATTAAATCAACTCCTCAATTTCAATATTTAATACTGTTTCTAATGTATTGTTACAAACTAATCTTAGTGTTTAAATTTTACCTTGGAGGATTGTGAATATATGTAGTGTAGTAAGCTCCAGAAATCAGTCCCTCTACCAGAACAACTGCTAAAAACGCAAGAACTCACGGAATCAACTATTTCAAAACCCCAGAGTCCAGTACACACTGATGGCATCCAGGAGCGGGCGGGAAGAAGGGACTGGTAAATTGCAGTAAGTATCAGTAAATTGCTCTCTCTGTGTAACTGTTACTGCCATCCAGCCCCCACTCTCACATCAGGCCAATGGGGTTCCAGCTCCTGGCATAGATTGCTGGTGCTAGAAAGGGACATAAAATTCTCCTTCCCCAGGTTCTAGGGTGGGCACATGCTGTGTGTTGAGCCCAGCATTGAGAGAGCTTCTTTGGACCATTGAGGGCCCAACTCTGAGGGTGACCATGGTTGCAATCTACCAGACACAGGTGGCAGAGGAGACTTAAAAAAAAACTTCCTCAGAGTTGTGCAAGACTGTTGAAGGGCTGCATTGGTTCAGGATTTTGAGAAAGCACAACTTTGGGGTGCTGTGAAAGAAGGTTCTGACAACTTCCTGGCCTTTCCTGACCCCTCACTCATCCCCTCTGCAGAGCAGATTGGAGATGGCAGGCACTCTTTTTGTATGCCCCTGGCCTTGCTCTTCCTGGGAAAGATTGACTTGGAAACTCCTTTCCAGAATGCTTCCCCCAGAGAATTTGCCTTCCAGGAAAAAGCAGCTCCATACAACAAAAGCAGGATTAGGAACAATTGAGGTAGATGGTCTAGAACAAAGGCTTACATGTTCTAAATCAGAAGGTGGGAGACACAGGGGGGGAAGAAGGTGGTCTTCTGACAAATAGAGGGATTATTCAAATTACTGAAATAAGAACTTTTAAGGACACTACCAAGCACAAGCCCAGGAGAAGATAAAGGCCCTGAAAATGTAGGAAGGACCCTGCACTTTGCTTTCACCTTGATCAGACCTTCCAGATCAGAAGGTGCACCAAAAAGGATAAATTGAAGAAAAAATATCACCCATCACATACTGGGCATACTGTCAAATGCAAAGGATCAGAACAGATTTCTGAAAACTACAAAAGAGCAACATATTATATACAAGGGAGTTCCTACTTAGATTAAGTGTCCAGTTTTTCTCATTGGAAACCAGAATACAGGGGTTTGATATACTTCATATTTTAAAAGAAAACACCAGCCAATAATTTTTATCAATGAGATTTTCTATCAAAAATGAGGTGAGGGAAGGGATTAAGATATTCTCAGAGAAGCAAAAGCTGAGGACATTTATTACAACTAGACTGGCACTACAAGCAATACCAAAGGGAATTCTTCATACTGAATGGGAAGGATGCCAATGATTAAAAGCAGCATAAAGTAATAAAGAACTGTGGTAAACATAATCATTCAGTGGCAGAATTATTGTAGAGCATTGCTTGCTATGTAACCCCACTTGTTACTTCCCACATGTACTAAAATCAAATGCCTCAAAAGAAGTGATAGATCTGTGGGTCTGGACATACAATGTGCACAGATAAAAATGTTAGTAAGTACAAAAATTTTTTAAAAAGTGGTGTGGAAAACTACAAATAGGTGAACAGTATATGTGTATGCTGTGGAAGTTAAATTGGGACCAAACTAAATATGATGGTTATATATTTAGGGTGTTAAATTTTAACCCAATTGTAATCACAAGGAAAACAGACAAAAAATATACAGAGAGAAAAGAGAAGGCATTCAATATGGTACAAAACATAATATAAGGTAAATAAAAAATAAGGCATTAACAGAAGAATTGAGGGTCAAAAAATGTATGAAACATGCAAAGGCTAAAAAGCAAAATGGCAGAAGAAAGTTCTGCATTATCATTAGTGGCTGTATATGTAAATGGAATAAACTCTCCACTGAAAATGAGAATTTTGTAGAAAGGAAAAAAAATGACTAAGTATATGTTATATGTAAGTGACTTACCTTACAATCAAAGATAATAGTAAGTTGAAAGTGAAAGGATGGAAAAAATAAACCATGGAAATAGTATCCAAAAGAGTGCTATGTTTGCTATATCAGTATCAGATAAAATAGGCTGTAAGTCAAATAATGACAAAGATGTCATTGTTAACAAATGACAAAGATGGTCATTATAAGCTGATAAGGAGACAACTCAACAAGAACATATAACAATTATAAATATATATGCACCTAACAGCAAAGCTTCAAAGTAAGTGAAGCAAAAACTGACATATTTGAATGCAGAAATTGATGGTTCTATATTAATTGTAGGTGAATTTAAAGCACCACTCTATCAAGTCAGAAGATCCATAAGGAAATACAAGACTTGAATGATTCACTAAACCAACTAGACCTAGCAGAAACATATAGAACACCTCACCCAACAAAAACAGAATATGAATACTTCTCAAGTACACATGGATTCTTCTCCAGGATAGACCATATATTAGGTGGTGAAAAAAGTCTCAATTAATTAAAAAAAATATTGAAAGCATAGTTTCTTACCACAATATAATGAAGTTAGAAGTCAATAACAGAGAAAGCAATGGAAAATTCACAAATACATGGAAATTAAACAACATACTCTTAAACAACTGATGGGTTAAAGAATAAATCAGAACTGATTTAGGAAATACTTCGAGGCGAATGAAAAAGAAAATACAGCCAATACACCAAAACTTATAAGATGTAGTGAAGACAGATCTGAGATGGAAATGTATAGCTCTAACTGCCTACA
Organism: Myrmecophaga tridactyla; assembly: GCA_004026745.1. Taxonomy (NCBI): domain Eukaryota; kingdom Metazoa; phylum Chordata; class Mammalia; order Pilosa; family Myrmecophagidae; genus Myrmecophaga; species Myrmecophaga tridactyla. The sequence continues at coordinate 118,887 of PVIY010000881.1, forward strand.
TAAAAAGGACAAATTACTTCAAGTCAAAGATCTAACCTCAAAACTGAAAGCAATAGAAAAACAAAAGTAAACAAAACACAAAGCTAGTGGAAAGGAAGGAAATAACAAATGTTAGAGCAGAAATAAATGAAATAGAATAAAAGAAAATGTGTTCTTCAAAATATAAAAAATGACAAAACTTTAACTAGACTGAATGAGAAAAAGAGAGAGAGGATACAAATAACAAAAACATATAAATGAAAAGGGGGTCATTACTACCAACTCTGATGAAATTAGACAGCCTAGAAGAAATAAACAAATTCTCAGAAACACATGAACTGCTTACCTTGAGTCAAGAAGAAGTAGAATAACTCCACAAACAAATTGCTAGGAGAGATGGAATCAGTAATAAAAAAATCTCCCAACAAAGAAAATCCCAGGATCAGGTGACTACAGGGAGATTTTACCAAATTACCAAACATTCCAAGATGGCATACCTGTAGTTCTGCTCAAATTTTTCCAAAAAACTGAAGAGAAGGAAATACTTCCCAAGTGCTTGTATTAGGCCACCATTATCTTCATACAAAGTCACATAAATAGTGGTAGAAAACTAGAGATCGATATCCCTTATGAATTTAAGTGCAAAAATCCTCAAGAAAATACAAGCTAACTGATTACAGCAGCATTTAAAAAAAATCTATAGTATCATCACATGAGATTTATCCCTGGTATGCAAGGTTTGGTTTGTTCAACATAAGAAAATCAATAAATGCAATACACCACATTAATACAATGAAAGGACAAAACCATGTGACCATCCCAATTGACACAAGAGACATCTGACAAAATCCTGCACATCTTTGTGAAAAAACACAGAGAACACTACAAATGGAAAAAAAAAAACAAAACTGCCTCAACCTGATGAAGAGCATATGGATAAAACCTGCTTACATAGTATTTAATGGTGAAAGCCTGAAAGCTTTCTCTCTAAGATCTGGAATAAGACAAGGGTACCCACCATCACCCCTGTTATTCAACATTTTACTCCAATTTCTTGCCAGAGTATTTACACAAGAGAAAGAAACAAAAGGCATCCACATTGGAAAGGAAGATATAAAACTTTTCCTGTTTTCAGAGGACATGATCCTACATACTGAAAATACTGAAAAATCCACTACAAATCTCCTATAGCAATAAATTAATTTAGCAAAGTGATGTGGTACAAGACCAACCTTCCAAAATACGTAATGTTTCTAAAAGCAAGAAATCAACAATCAGAAGAAGAAATTAAGAAAAAAAATTTCCATTAACAGTAGCAACTAGAAGAACAGAATAGCTATGGATAAATTTAAGCAAGTACGTAAAGGATTTGTACATAGAAAACTACAAAATGGTGCTAAAAGAAATTAAAGAAGACCTAGATAAATGGAAGGGCATTCCTTGTTCATGAATTGGAAGACTAAATATCATTAAGATGCTAACTCTACCCAATGCAATGTATAGATTCAATGCAATTCCAATAAACAGTCCAACAACTGTCTTTGCAGAAATGAAAAAGTGAACCATCAAGTATATATGGACAAGTAAGTGACTCCAGATAGCTAAAGCCATCTGAGAAACAACAAAGTTGGAGGACTTATTGTTCCTGATCTTACAACATTATAAAGCCACAGTAATTAAAACAGCATGGTACTAGCACAGAAATCAATACTCACATTATAGCTAACTGATTTTTTGACAAGGGGAAAAGACCATTCAATTGGGAAGACTAGCCTGTTCAACAGATGGTGCTAGGGAAATAAAACAAAACAAAATAAAACATCCCTTCAACTAAAACCAGCTCAAATGGAACAAAGAGCTAAATATAAGAGTTGTAATATCAAACTACTGAAAGAAAACTTAGGGATGTATCTTTAGGACCATGTGTTAAGTAATGGTTTCTTAGATTTTATAACCCAAGCTGTTCTAGTTTGCTAGTTGCCAGAATGCAACACACCAGAGATGGATTGGCTTTTAATAAAAGGGATTTATTTTGTTAGTTCTTCAGAGGAAAGGCAGCTAACTTTCCACTGAGGTTCTTTCTTACGTGGAAGGCACAGGATGGTCTCTGCTGGTCTTCTCTCCAGGCCCTTGGGTTCCAACAACTTTCCCCAGGGTGACTTCTTTCTCCATCTCCAAAGGCCTGGGCTGAGCTGCAAGTGCTGAGATGAGGCATGCCAAGCTGCTTAGGCTGTGCTACGTTGCATTCTCTCATTTAAGCACCAGCCAATTAAGTCAAACGTCATTCATTGCAGCAGACACATCTCCTAGCCGACTGCAGATGTAATTAGCAACAGATGAAGTTCACGTACCATTGGCTTATGTCCGCAGCAATAAGACTAGGTATGCTCACCTGGCCAAGTTGACAACTGAATCTAACTAACACACAAGCCAAAAAAAAGAAAAAATATATACAAATGGGACCTCATCAAAATTAAAAACTTTTGAGTCCCTAAAAGTGAAATGACAATCTAAAAAATGGGAAAAAAAATTTGGAAACCAGATATTTTATAACAGTTTATATCCAAAAAATATGAAGAAATCCTTCAATTTACCAACAAAAAAAGGCAAACAACACAGTTAAAAATTAGGCAATAGATTTTAATAGACATCTCTCCAAAGAATACATACAAATGGCCAGAAATGACAACATTATTATCCATCAGGGAAACCCAAATCAAAAGTACAATGAGATATCATTTCATACCCATTAGAATGACTGGTATTAAACAAGTGATAAATAATTAGTGTTGGAGAGGATCCAAAGAAATAGGAACACTTACTTGTTGATGGTGGCAATGTAAATTGGTGAAGCCTCTGTGGAAGTCAGTTTAGTTGTTCATCTGAAAGCTAAGGCTAAAACTACCACATGATTTGGCAATCTCACTATTCATTATATACCCAAAAGTACTGAATAGAGGGGCTCAGATAGATATCTGTCCAACAATGATAATACCGGTATTATTTATAATTGCCACAAAATAAAGCAACCCAAGTGTCCATTAACCAATGAACAGATAAATAAAATGTGGTATATATATGTTCAATGGAATATTACTCAGCTGTAAAAAGGAATGAAACTTTGATACATGCCACAACATGGATAAACCTTGACATCAAGTTGAGTGAAATAAGCTAGACAGAGAAGGATAAATATTATATGAGCTCACTGATATGAAATAATTAGAATAAGCAAACTCATAATGTAAGAACCTAGAATATAGTTGTGCCAGTTTGAAACTATCGGGTACCCCTGAAAACCCATGCTATTTAATCCTTGTTCAGTACTGTTGAGTGGGATTTTTTTATTAAGTTGTTTCCTTGGAGATGTGACCCACCCAATTGTGGGTGGAAACTTTTGATTAAGTGGTTTCCATGGAGATGTATCTCCACCCATTCAAGGTAGGTCACCTATTAGAGTGCTTTAAAAGGGAATCATTGTGGAAAAATCTTCAGATCTGACACAGCCAGAGACATTTGGAGATGCAGACAGAAAATGCCCCTGGGGAATTTTCTTGGGTTGAAACTAGAAGCCCAAGAACTAGCAGACATCAACCATGTACCTTCCAAGATCAGTCTTTCTTGAGTCAAGGTATCTTTCTTAGGGTACCTTAGGTGGACATTTTTATGGCCTTAGAACTGTAAACTTATACCTTCATAAACACCCTTTTTAAAAGCCAATGCATTACTGGTATATTGCGTTCTGGCAGCATTAGCAAACCAAAATAATAGTTTTTCAGGGAACATTGTGGGAATAGGAATTGTAAAGTTAAGTCTTAAAATGTACAGGGTTCCTCTTTGAAATAATGGAGATGTTTTAGAAATGGATGGTTGTGATGTGATAATAGTGCAGCCTTATGAATATATTAAATAGCAGTGAAATATATACATATATATATATATATGAATGTTAATAAAAGGGAAACAGTTCAATTGTATACATGGTGAATTTTTTTTTAAATCCATGGAACTATGCTACAAAAACAGTAAATCCTAAATTAAATTATATAGATTTTATTTAATAATACAATTATAAAGATGTACTGTTAGGAGTTTTAAGAAATGTTGCACACCAATTCAATGTATTATTAATAGGAGGGTGTTTGGGAACACGATTGTTTCATAAACTTACAACTTATCTAATAAAGAATAAAAAACAGGATTGTGTGTTCTGGAACTATGCTATTTAATATGATAACTGTTAGTTATATCTGGATACTTAAATTTTAATTAGATAAAATTAAGTTAAATGAAATTTTGTTCCTCAGTCCCAAAAACATATTTCACAAAATCTGGACCAAACAATTCTAGAGTGCAGATATTGGACATTTTCATCCCTAGAGAGAGTTTTTTTGTAAAGGCCTGCTTTAGAAATTTTAACATATGAATTTAAAAGTTTAAATCCCCATTAAATCCCACTTAAAAAGTATATATATATATATGTATAGACAATATTTGAGGGAACACATATATTGTATAAAATAGTCCATTACATAGGAAGTATTCAAATCCAAGGTATACACATTTTTTTTTATTTGAGTATATGTACCTGGAGAAATAAAGTATATTTACTTTTAGGATTATCATTGAAAGTTCTCCTCATTATCTGCATTCTCTAGCTAGTCTACTATATTTCAGAGAACATGGATATTAGAACTCACACATAACAAAGAGACTTTTTTATACTAAAAAATTGTATCTACTGTTATTGTTTGTTTCTTACAATGGAAAGCTCATTATTTGAATATGACTACTCCCAGTCTGAAGAAAAGTCTCAGGTAGAAATATCCATGCTGACTCCAGAAATTCCCAAGACACCCTAGAGAGGTATGAGAGGAAATAAGAATCACCTTGACACTTCTAGACAGGTGGAACTAGGAAAACGAAACAAGTAAGAGACATATATTAAGGGATTTATTACAAGGAATTGTCTTCCACAATTTTAGGGGCTGGCTAAGCAATTTGGAATTTCATTAAGGTTATACGGAAGGACAGGCTGGAATGCTCATATATGAGCTGAAGCTGCTGTCCACAGGTACAATTTCTTTTTTTTTTTTTCAGGAGCCTCATTTCTTACTCAAGAGCCCCCCAAAGGCTTTCAAATGACTGAATCAGCCTCAATTTTAGACTATCTAGAATAATCTCTCTTACTGAAAGGCAATTGATTATGGACTTTCATCATACCTACAAAATACCATCAATGCAAACCTAGTATAATATTGTAGTATTTGATTGAATATTTTGTGACTGTAGCCTAGCCAAAATGACACGTCACAGTGGGGATTAAATCTGTTGAAGATTCTCTACTGTCTTATAAAACCAACAAATATTCTAAGCCTGGCATGAACTTTAATCTGTGAGGTGAGGTAGAAGAATATGTTTATATCGTAGTTTTCTAGAATGGCTTGAAATAGAATACTAAAGATCAATATTCATTTTATTGAACATTATTCACCAACCCTTTACTATCTCTTTAACTGCAATGTCAGACTGTTTAAAAGTATTCTACCTTCTTTACTTCCCAGGAATTTGTTAAATTGTAAGCAAGATAAACGTGAAAGATTAATAGGCAGGGTCCCTTCTTTACATTTCATTTTCCCATTTCTCTTCTTTCTTTAAAGTTTGTCTTTTTAAATTTAAAGACAGAAAATGTATATTTTCAAATGCCTTTGCAGAACAACAGCAGCAACAAAAATAGGAGTTCTAGTCAACCCCGGCAGAGTTTTATCCTATTTTTCTTATTATTTGATGATAGCATAGCCAGAATAAGCCCAGAGCGGCACATCAAGACCTGCAAAATCTGGGAATTCCACCTAGGACCATTATTCTACCAATAAATTTTATTTTGTTTCTAGAAAGTGAAATTGCATTTCTGAGAGATGGATGTTCTGATTATTCTCTTTTCCACTTAACTCATTTTTGACCAATGTTCTTCTTTCACTGTCCCATTTCTGATCTGTTTTCCCTTCAAAACAAACTCAAAGAGAATGGAAAGAGAACAAAGTTCATTGTCAATTACCTTTTCTCAATAAATAACACAATGGTTCTACGGTACTTTAGCGTTCTGTACAAAATTTATCAAAGATATAGATGCTTATCATCACTCATGTTTTTAAATATGCAGACAAATAAGGTTCTGCAATGAGAGAAACAAAAAGAAGAACAGACACAAGTGGTAAATAAATATTTTGGAATTGCTAGCAGAAAGCCCAGGCTATGAGATTCAGTCTAGGGAGGTGAGACTTTTATATGTAGAAAATTACAAAAAAAGCTATCTGCCATTTTTTTTTTTTGTAAGCTAGTTTCTCACTTACAAGATAAGATTCTTTACTTTAAAGGACAAGACTATCTTATATTTAGACCAAAATACTAGGAATCTCACCATTTTGTCCAAGGATATATTGTTTTTTTCATAACTTCATTCTTTTAAAACCATAGTTGTTTGAACAATCTCCTTGTTCAATGCTTGCTTAACTTCTCTGCTAAGTGAAACGAAACAGGTGATTACACATTCATGAATATCCAAAAAGACAAAACATTCATACGAAGTTACAATAATGTGATAGGGAAAATAGCACTGTGTTTTAAAAGTGAATACAACATTTTCATGGTTTTAAGAGTTTGAGTAGGTAAATTTAGTGAGAAGACTAGGGTTGCATTGTTGAAGTTAGGTCTTAAAATTTAAGGAAAAGCTTAAAGTATTTAGAAATGTAAAAGCACATTGGAACAGAATGAATCTAAAGAGGAGCGAGAGTTTATAATATATGGAAATGGATGTACAAAGGCTCAGTTTCAAGAAAGAGAACAGTGTTTTCAGAAAAGGAAGAATATTTCATTAATTAGAATGTAGAATTTGGAAAATTAAGGATTGGTGAGTTCCAACAAGACATGAGACCATAGAAGTTGTGAATTATCTTGTATATCTTGGCAGACAATTTATATTTCTATGGTAAATATGATTTTTAATTTTAACTTGCAATGCCTATGCCTTCCATGCAGGAGACCCGGGTTTGATTCCAGAACCATGCACCCCCTTAAAAAACAAAAAAACAGAGAAAACAATTTGCAATGCCTAGGGACATCCATTCACAACCTTGACTCTCCTGTCTTGAAACTCCTCATCTCTATAATGATCTTTTCATCCAGCTCACTTCAGCAACAAAATCCTAGGATTGTAACCTAGACCTTGTCATCAGCAACTGAATTATCTCTGAAATTCAATTTTGAGCTTTGTGTTCTAAGAATCACCCACTTTTCAGGTATTATTCTAATACCCCCAATTAAACAAAATATTTCAATATCATTCAGATAACCAATCCATTGATCCTGCTTTTGTTCTCTATTTTTTAACTTCCTCATTAAGAAATTTAGATTCAGTTGAGTGACATTATAATTGCACTGTGGTAAACAGCCCTAGTCCCTTTGAGTATTTCTTCTTTTATCATATTCACCTGTTTTAAGTTATAATGTAGTAACAAGCAACCCTCGTATCATAAAGACTTACAGCTACAAAGATTTAGTCCTTGCAATCGTTATGTTTCTGTCACAGTTCCCTTTGGGGTTTGATTCATATCTCTTTACTCTAGGACTCAAACTAACAAAATGTCCTCATCTGTAAACGACAAAATCGCATCTGTAACATATCTAGTTTCTATAACAGAAAGGATGGAAATCATGCTATATCTCAGAACTTTATCCATATCTTACACATGTGGACAAACCAAGTCAAATGATTGCATTTATTTTTAAAAGGTGGGGAAGTAAAATCTCCTTAGAAACCTGAGAGAGGAAAGAATTGAGATATTTATTAATACCCCTAATGACTAACTTGTCTGACCAAATTCCAGCACTGCTGAAACCAAACTCAGTCCTTACACTATCTATTCTTTGTCTTCACCTTAACTGCTGAACATTGCCAGGAAAACCAACTAACCAACCAACGAATAAATAGATTCATTTTTCTAACTTAATATTCATGATAACAAATGCCAAATGGGCACTAAAAACAGCTCAGCAACCTTAGTACATTACCCTAAAACGCATAATTTCTCACTCTGCAAAGGAAATATTTTGTATTCTCATCACTCCTCAAATCCCAATCTTTCTTACCTAATTTTGATGATGATATTGTTCTATTACCTAACAGAGATCTATACTAACTAAATTATTATAAGTAATCATTCAGGAACTCTTAATAATCCCATATCTGTATCTAGTAATCTCCCATTTTTACCCTTCCTTCCTGGTGAAATGAATGACTTGTGTATCCACCAAAACCCAAACCCTCTGCTAATGTCCTGGATCCTGCATCTAAAGCCTTATGAAAAGCTGCTCTTCTCCATTTACTTCTCTTATTCACTCTTATCAGTTTGTCTCACTCTCTTTGATCCTTCCAATAAACATCTTACTAGGACATATTTTAAAATAATTGCAAAAAATGAAATAAAACCAAAATGAACCATAAGTCTCTTGACTCTATGGCCATCTCCACCATCAACTGCACTGTTAGCTTCCCTTCCCAGCAAAACTTTAAAAAGATTTGTCTTTGGTGGCTGCCTTCTCTTGCATTCTTCCCACATTCTTTCATCTCCACTAATGAAAATGTTTCTTGTCAAACATCCCATTGGTTCTCTGCTTGTCAAGAACCTAGACTGTTGTCTATAGCAGACACATCAAACGGAGTTCTCAGAATCATCTTCTTGAAAAAACTTCTTTCTCTTGCTTTAAGATTGCTTTCAATCCAGTATCTTTGTTAGCTCCCTTCCTTGGCTTATCTCCTAAATGTTGAGGTGCTACATTAACTACTCATAAGCCCCATTCTCTTTTATTTATAGCATTTTATTTATTAATATCATAAAGTTATATGCTTCTTAGTACCATATATTAAGCATCAGATTCCAAATTCTGAACTTCACTCTCATTCATCCAGCTTACATATCTATTTCACTATCTATAGTAAAATGTGCTCATGGAAGACCATTTAAATTATTAAATTGTTATTCTTGGACTTGTGTAAGGTGGGAACAGAGGGACTACTATATATCTGAAGCTTAATTCATCCATAAAAGACTTTTTGATATCTAGCACCAAACAATCAATTTTCTTGACAAATTTTCCCATCTCAAGAAATGGCAACACCCTTTACATAATAATCAAATCTAACACTAGCAGTCTTTTTTTTCTCTTATTCTTACAACCACATCTATTCATCAGAAAGCCTTGATCATTCTATAGCCAAACCATATCCAGAATCTGGAAACTTTAGTCCCTCTCCAATGCAGTACTCTTGTCTAAGTCACCATCATCATTTAACTGAATTCCTGCAATGATTGTTTTACTTCACAACTGTCTCCATTCTTGTTCCCTACAAAGAGCCAGAGAAAATATTTTTAAAATATACATCTAAGTATTTTTTCTGCTCTTAAAATACAATATTTGTCCATTCTACTTTCAATAAATCCTAGTTCTGCATTTCTTATAATATTCTTTTTTTTTTTTTGCTTATGAGACTTTAGATGAGGGGTCAGAAAATGTTTTCTATAAAAGGCCAGAGAGTAAATATTTTGGCTTTTTGGACTCTGTTGCAATTACTCATCTGTGCCAATATATTATGAAAGCAGCTATAAGCAATGCATAAATAAATGGATATGATTGTGTTCCAATAAAACCTTATATACAAGAACACATGCAAGAAAAAAGTAGAAACTGAGAAAATCCATTCTTCTGTCACCATCTCTTTTATTCTCATAGTCCCAGGGAACCAAAAGAAATTAATAACATTGAACATGTGGTTTAATGTAGTCAAATCTGTCTTATCATGTTCATCTTATTATTGATTCATCTGTGGGCCATAGACGGCTGACATCTGCTCTACTCCAAAGGCCTTTGTTCATGCTATTTCCCCTACTGTACCATCCTCCCATGATACCCACATAACTGTGTCTTTCTCAGAATATCTCCTTAGAAAACCTTTCCTCATATCCTAATCAGAATAGTGCCCTCCCTTGTAAGAATGCTACAGTAAGCTTCATAATTTATTTTTCCTAGCACTTATCTGCATTTAACTTAATGCTATTTCTAATTTATTTCTTAGTGTAATTCCTGTATATCCATTAGAATGTAAGCAGCATTATATTAGCAAACTTGTCTGTTTTGTTTTTTTATTGTTTCTCCAAAACTTTTAACTCCATCAAGTATTTAAATTCATAAACAACTTTTCATAAAATGAGAACGCTTTCTAGATCAGTGAGAAAAGTGATCTGTACTGAAAATAAACTCCCTGAAAATGTTCAGAAATAGGCAAATCTCCTCTAGTTTTCAGGCATAAATTCATAAAATCACAGATTTTCAGAGTTTTTGTTAGTGACAAAGTCAATTCCAATTTTCATTAATGTCCTTATGGTGGTTTGGAGTTATATACCTTAGAAAAACATGTTTTTATGTATAATACATTCCTGTGGGTGTGAACCTATTATAAGTAGGACCTTTTGAAATGTTTACTTCAATTAATGTGTGGCCCAATTCAATCACGATGAGTCTTAATCCTATTACTGGAATCCCTTATAAGCAGAATGAAATTCAGAGAGAGTGAAGAAGCAATAAGCTGAAGGTCAATGGAAACTGGAAAGGAAGAGAGAGTCCAGAAGAGGCTGCCATGTGCACTGCCATGTGACAGAGGGCCCTGGGACCAAGGGTCACTGGCAGCCAGGCACAGAATTCCAGTCTTCAGGAAGAAAGTATTGCTTTGATGGTGTCTTGGTTTGGACTATCAGCCTCAAAACTATGAGCTAATAAATTCCAGTTGTTTAAGCCAATCCATTGCATGATATTTACTTGAGCAGCTGAAGAAAGTAAAATGGTCCTCATTTTGCTAACATTACTATAGTTTCATTTCTGGCTTAGAAAACAAAATGCCTATGCAGACTATTTAGCCAAAATCTGTCTATCATCTATCTATCTATCTATCTATCTATCTATCTATCTATCTATCTATCTATACTTTTATATTTATATTTTCTATTATTCATCTGAAATCATTATTAAAATATAAAATATATATTTCCCCCATTAATGGAAATGGAGACAGCAGGAGAGAGAGAAAGGACAGGAAGAGGGCAGTAGCATTGACAGTAACAAGTGTGTATTGAAAAGTAGAAAAAAGTAGAAACTGAGAAAATCCATTCTTCTGTCACCATCTCTTTTATTCTCATAGTCCCAGGGAACCAAAAGAAATTAATAACATTGAACATGTGGTTTAATGTAGTCAAATCTGTCTTATTATGTTCATCTTTCTCCTCCTTTATATATTAGAGAGAAATAGATTAGTAATAAACTCAAGTTCTCCTAATTGGGTAGATCTGGCATGCCTAGAAGTAGCAGTGCCAGAAAGTAGAGCAACTGAAAGGCTCCTTCCTTCTAATAAAGCTGTCAGGGCTGACATCCCCAGGATCCACAGTTCCTCCTCCCTCTTTCTTGAGCAGGATGAGGGGATTATGCAGATGAGTCATAACATTGTCTGGCTGGGAAACCTTGTCTTGTGTGCTTGGAATACTCTGAATTCATTTCAATACCACTGAATGCCCACAGTTTTGAACTGCGTCTGAGGGATAAACACCTTAACAAAGCTGTTGAGCAGTTCCACTAAATGGTCCTGTCAGGCAGGCAGGAACTTTTGAGTGGATGGAAGAAAGCTTCCTGTCCCTCTCCTCTCTCACTCTCTTTCCTTTATACATCCCCATTCAATCTCTTCCCCCTCTCCTTCATCATGTTTGTCTCTGTCTCTCGCTCCATCTCTCTCTTGCAAGCACTTGAAGTTTTGTTCTTATTACATACAAACACTAAGGTGACTTATTAATGTCTGGCCTTAGAGTGTGAAATTTGATTTTCTAACCAGTCTAAAAGAGGAGGCAGAGAAGAAAGTTTTTGATAATTAGGAGTGAGGAGGTCACTTAATAATTCTTAGTAAGATGCAGATAGCAAAGGAGACTTCAGAGCATGGTGCAGAGTTTAGATTTCATTCTAATTGTGATAGGAAAGCTTTGGAAGGTTTTGAGCAGAAAATATTCATAGTATGCTTTATATTTTTAGATATCACACTATGGTTTAAGGTGTGTGGAGAATGGACTGCAGCAGAGAGATAACAAAGAATGCTAGTGCAGAATTCTAGCATAGGTAAGATAGTGCCTCAAAATAAGGTGCTATCATTTTGCTAACCTTTGTTTTTCCATGATTTCAAATAGTTAAATGCCTATGGAAAATCTTTTTTTTTTTTTTTTCATGAGAAGCCACAATAAGTGGGCGCTAAACTCACCTTCTCTACTATTCCATTTGTTTCACTGTGGCCATGATAGAGTTTCAGGGATTTTTCACAAATTTTTATAGGTGAAAACTCAATGTAGTACTTACATTAGCCACAATTTCTTCAATATCTCTTAGAGATTGTAAAAAGTCTTACAAAAACTACAATTTTCCCTGAAGACAAAAATTTGATCAGTTTAAAGGAGATTCTCAGATTTTTCCCAAAGAAAAATCACATTTCACATAACATCCACCCACCTGTGTCTAAATTTTCATCTAATCTTTATTTTGTATTAAAGTTGGCCACGATAAACTCCCCTGATAGCAACATCCTATAGAGAAGGAAATAAGACCTTTGGGAATTTATCTGTAGTGCCTTTCCCAGATGAGTCATTCAGTGGCACAGTTTCAATTTCTCTTATTCTAACTAAGAAATTAGCACTTATAAAGGCATTATTTTAGTTGCATATTCCCTAGCATATTACTTTTAACAAACCTTGAAATAACAACATAGCAAACTTTCTAATAAAATCATAATTTTCTCCAAGACTTTCAGTAGAAAATAGCTAAATTTTCTATTTAAAGAAATTTTGAGCTAAAAATAAATAAAATTGTTAAATTATCAGCAACCATGGTATTTAAATTATTGGCTATTTCAAATATAGGAATTTCAGGAAATACACTGTTTTTTTGAAAAAAATTAGTATTTTTTAATCAAGACTCTTGTTGATATCAAGAAATAGACCAAAATTAACTAATCAAATGTAATTTTCATCTAGGCCCAATAAATTAAACTATGACCTAAAGTAAACATTACTTTACTTGAACATATAAAATTGCCATTTTTCTAAGTTACAAATGTTTCGATATTGTCAATTTAATTCAACATGTATATAGACAGATGATTCAACTATTTCAAATACATTTAAGGAAATGGTTTTAACAGGAGAACTTTAAATTTTATAGTAGCTGATTAAAAACAACAATAAAAGATGCTTCTGACTAGATATGGACAGGTTATCAATTGTAATCAATGCATGCTTCCTTCTGTTTATGAATAATACTTACTAATCTTAACATCTCCTAAATCCTAAAACCAACAGAGTTCCATCTTCCTTTTTTACTTTGGTTGTGCTTTCCTCTCAGATAAATTCATCTATTCCCTGGACAACTATGTACTTATCACTAACTCTGGCCATTCTTCTAGAGTTTCTGCAGTTATTTAAATTTGGCATATCCAGAATAACCTTTTTCCCATCAACATTTTGTGAATTGTTCAAGAAATGGGCTGTCCATATATACTGAGGAACGATTGTGAAGGACCTTAAGTTGAAGACAGTGGATAGAAAGTTTTACTCACAGAGCTGACAAAACTGATTTTCAGTTTAAGCCTTGTATGGATTAAATCACCATGCACCCAGTTTAAAGGGCAATAAATCTTGATGTTAACCTTAGGTTCTCCTTTCCTTGGTCTTACTTTCAATAAATCAGTAAAATAATCTGATTCCATTAGGACATGTCTCTCAATTGCTGTCTGTCTCCTCTACTCCAGTGATAGTGCCCAAATTTGGGCTTCCTTCAGACTTCTTTAGATTGTTGCAAAGGGTTTCTAATTATTTTCTCTAACTAAATTTAGTATATTGGTTAAGCCGGAATCATACAACATGTCAAAGAGAAGACTGATGTTGTCACCTCTATGACTAAAACTTTCCATCCACTGTCTTCAACTTAAGGTCCTTCACAATCATTCCTCAGTATATGTGGACAGCCCATTTCTTGAACAATTCACCCATAACGCTGTTGTGCTGAAATTCTGAAACTCTCTTTATTACTGTTATGTACTAGGATTTATAACTATTATGGTTTTCATCAATAATGATGTATTTTATATTCTTATAACTCATTCTCTTTAGTTTTTTTTTCCTGTGTCTGATGACTCTGCCTCATTTCTTGCTGATTCATTGAGAGAATTCAATCAGAACCAACTCATTAGAACTCTTCCTTAGAACCAAGTTAAATCTTCCCCTCAGTTAAATCTTTTCTAACTCTGCAGAAGGAGTTAGTTATTTGTTCTTGAAATAATAAAACAAACTATGATACATTATAAGTTACTTTATAAATCTTGTGTGTCTAATTTTTGGGAAAGTCTAGTACAAAGTAGGTTAGCTCCTTGAGAAATGTTTGATGAATATACATAAATATCATGAATATCAATCAATCCTTTAGAAGTCCAACTTAAGACAGATTTATTAGGTTTTGATAAATCAAAATTACTTCTGGTTTCAAGAAAAAATATGACTGTCAATTTATTTGCAATTGAGGATCTAAGTAATTGAGGATTTAAGTAAGTTGAGATCTCTTAAAAATTTATGCTCCCTTTTGAGGATAATAAGCACTTAAATAAATAATATTTAACCAAAATATGATTTCTAATTGGTCTTGTTTATTTAGCAATATTATAACAGAAAATATTTGTGTCAATGTAGAAACATTGAAATTCCTATCTCCTTAGGAAGTAGAATCTGATGAAGAGAGAAGTTCCAATTAAATATTGCTGTTATTTGTGGAGGTTGTGTAGGTGATAGATAGCAATAAATACATCTAAAATGTTATTTTGCTAAAATAAATTTCTTCTTCATCCACATCATTCTACTGCAAAGAAAGATTAAATGAGTCAGAACTTTTAAATTCACTTGGTAGAACTTTTAAACGTTCAGGAAAATAAATCCAGACGATAATACAACTATATTACAATAAAAGAAAAATTGGGAAAAGCCTGCATGTTGTTTTTTGTTCAATTCATTTTACTTATTTTTGTTCAGTATGAAAGCGCCCAACCTTGATTATAATGAACCTGTTCTATATGGGCCATGTAAAGATAACCATGGATTTGATTGGGGGGTGGCTGTTTTTCTTTGATTCTCATGTAGAATCTTCTTTCATGGAGAACAATACAACGTAATGACACTTTAAACTAAAAATATGTTATAAATAATATTCTCTAAACATGGATTTTCTCTTCACTTTAGCCACAATACTTTAAGAATGAATAGTTACCTGCGACAAGACAAAAGATGCAAAATTCAAACTAAAGGCTCTAATGAAGTGGGAATGTACCTCATTTTTGAAAGTAAGAACATTTTTGAAAGGATGTTCTTAATTCCAAAAGGTTTTTTATTTGTTTTTGTTTTTGCATGGGCAGGCACCGGGAAATGAACCTGGGTCGCCGGCATAGCAGGCGAGAATTCTGCCACTGAGCCAAGGTGGCCCGCCCCATTCCAAAAGTTTTAAAAGTAAAAATGATAGAATTAAAAATTTAAGTGTATTTTTTTTAATAATACTTCAGAAAAAATGTGTTTATTTTTCTACTGGATATGTAGATCCATTTCCTTAAAGATGGTTATTTTATTGAAATGTATTTGATGTTCTATACTTCTTTATTCCTGATCATACCTACACGAATTTATTCTCCCAACATTTTTAAATGTTTACTTTATTGATGTTTCCTTGTGGCTTATGATATTTCAGTTCCTATTTACAGAAAATACCAAATAATGATGCCAACAAACATCCACTCAGGGGATGGGATATAGTAGGAATTTTCTTCCAAGTTAATATGACAATACATGCTTTTCTGATTGCTTTCCAGTTATGACTTTTCTGATAACCATGGTGCAGGTTTAAGCCATTAAGGCAATAATGGCCATCAGACTTCAAACGAAGTCAGCTGTGCTACAACTGCTCCAAGTGAATAATCATTATGGATATTTTCTTCAGCAATTCTGGTGTGCAAGAGACAGCTAGTGATTGTTTTCCTGAAAGAGTCACAGCTGTCTCTATGATCGCTCTTCTCTCTGAGCAAGGCAATTCCAAATAGAAGCTTTTCTTTTTTTCTAAGTCATTTAGCAGTATCAGAAAATTCAACCTGATGCTACTGACTAATATTATCTAATTCTGTGAAATTGGTCTAATTTAACAAGACAGAGCTTCTTGTTCAGAGTGCATATGGTCTTGATTCTAAGAATTAAAAGACTTATTTGATCACTAGTATGAAGAATCAAAGTATTCCAGACCAGGATTAGAGGTGAAGCTTTCTATTGAGTGAACATATATCAGCTCTTTTTGCAATTTTAACCTCTACTTAAGGGTAAAAATTGATTTAATCAAAGATTTATTTTACAATTAGTATTCCCATGAAAAATTTTACTAAATCTTAATTATTTGTGTGAACTGAAATTTCTGGGAAACCAAATATACTTTCCTTCAGAGAATAAATATTAATTCAAAATCTGCTCTTCGAAAGTCATATTCTGACCTTTTAATTGTACTTTTGCATCCCACTCTTCACACACTAATCATTTCAAAAAGATAAATCATACAAACAAGATGACTTTAGTCCCATATACACAGAATTAGCCTCAGCATCCCCTCTCTCTTCTTCCTCGTTCAGAGAAGTCTGCCAGTGCTTATACTTACTGTGTTCACCTTCATGATATTGTATTCAGGAATTCTGAACAAAAATTTTAGTGCACAATATTTGGCCTACTGCTAAATCAACCTTGGCAAGTCCCAGTGTACAGCCTCTTAGTTTATCTAAACCCAAAGAACTAAGGTATTTTATACCTCTATTGAGCCAAATTTTGTTGTTTCCACCTACTGACCCAGACTCAATTTTTTTTTTGACACGGGCAGGCACTGGGAATCGAACTGGGTCCTCTGGCATTGCAGGCAAGCATTCCTGCCTGCTGAGCCACCATGGCCCGCCCCAGCCTCAATTTTTATATATGTGCAAGGATTATGGTAATGAATACATACAGGTCCAATGACTCTGAATTAGAGCATGTGAATTCATTCAAAGTGGTGTTTGATCCTGTTCAACCCATACTGCTAAGTTTCTTCCTTGTTTGTCAAAGGAAACAAAGCTCATTCCCTAATTTTACTCATCTACAATGCAGTGTCTATGTGTTGTAGGTTCCTATTTCAGCCAACTTCCTCCCTCATACTGTACAGATTAGTAAGCAAATATCCCATTTACCACTAAATAAAGCACCCTCCCCCCAACACACACACAGCCACCTTCATTATAAGTATGAAGACTTGATACAATCTGAGAACTGAGATCCTGCCCTATCAAATGATGCATGGGGCATCAGTCTTCTGGTTAAAAAGAGATTAAGTAGGAAAGCAGAGGTGACATGGCAGATAGGGTGGTTAAGGGAGAAAAGAAGCAACAGATATAAACTTAAAATTATATAAAATGAGAGAGAATCAAAAATTCTACAACATCCAACACTTATCTTACTTCCAAAATTTAAAAAAAAAAATTGCCATCATTAACCACACTTTGCTACACTGAAAAAAGAAAGTGTTCTCTATTTGGGGATCTTACAATATACTACAATTTGTCAACACTCACTATGAAAGGAATAGATGAAAGCAAGCTATATGTACATGTTTGTGTGTGTGTGTTATTATAAGACTACATGAAAAGTAAATTGAAAACAAAATAAAGAAAATAAAGCATTTTAGCAGATAGTATTTTAGCTTGCTAAAGTTGCTGAAATACAATATACCAAAAATGTGTTGGCTTTCAAAATGAGGATTTATTAATTTACAGGCTTCCAGCTCTGAGGCTGTCAAAATGTCCAAATTAAGATATCAGCAGGTCATACTTTCTCCCTCAAGACCTGCTACTAGGAATCTGGAACTCCTATGGCACATGGCAAAGCACACACCCAGCATCTGTTGGTCTTTCTCTCCAGTTTTTTGCTTCAGCTTCAGCTTCTGGCTCCATCTTTGGCTTTCCTTCTCAGTTTTCTATCAGCTCCTGTGTTGTTCTCTCTATATTTACTTTTTAAATAAAGAACTCCAGTAAAAGCATTAAGATCCACCTAGGACATGCCTCAACTGAAATAACCTAATTGAAAGGTAGGTCTACACCCACATGAATGGATTAGCTTTAAGTACAGGATCTGGGATCCATAAAACCTCCAAACCACTAGAGATAGCTCCCAGAATAGACAATAAACAAAAACAAAAAAGGAAGGAAGGAAGGAAGGAAGGAAGGAAGGAAGAAAGGAAGGAAGGAAGGAAGGAGGGAGGGAGGGAGGGAAGTGGGGAGGGAGGCAGGAAAGAAGGAAAAAGAGAAAGAAGGAGGGAAAGAAGGAAGGAAGCAGGGAAGCAAGAAGGAAGGAAGAAATGAAGGAAGGAAAGAAGAAAGGAAGGAAAAGCATAGATACAATGCTCCAAACTGAATTAAATATCCTCAGGTAAGCATATAGGGGATCTGAGGGAAAAACACTTTGAATCATAAATTCAAAAATTAATAATAGAAAGAATTAAGAAAAGTAAGATGAAGGCAAAGCTGAAGATGTAGAAGGAAAGAAAGAGGAGGAGGAAGAGGAAAAGTGATGGAGAAGGAAATAAGATTTGATTGCACCCAGGTAAAAACAATGGAAGAAAAGACAATCATCACAGAAATTAACATTAAATTTCAAAGTACATATGGAAAGGTAGATCCAAATGACAAATTGAAAGGAGATATAAAGGCAGGAAAAGAACTAAGGAAATAAAAATGAGGTAAAGAAAGAAGTTAAAGGAGTCAGACTAAAAGAAGTTGAAATGGAAGACAGGCAAAGAATGTTCCCATTCTTATTATTGAACAGAAGAAAAGTAAAACAATAGAAGAGAACTTAAAGGAAAGATAAATGAAATGCAGACAAATGTGCATACACAAAACCCACTTATAAACAAATAAAATGTTCCAACAAAAAAAGAAGGTCTAAGTTCACGTAATAAAAAGGTCCACAAAATACCAAGAAAAGCTGTCCCCAAATGGTCAATTTCACGATATATCCAAGTAAAACTTTTAAACTTTAATTAATTAGAAAATAATTTCATGGATAATTTGCTAAGGCAATTAGACAGATTATCATAATTTTCAAAAGCAATGTACTAAGCAAAGCAGAAATTTAACAGCATTTTTCAACAGATTTAAAGAATGAAAATATAAGCTAAGGATTTGATCCAAATTGTCCTTAAAAAATACTAAGCAAAGTGACAGAATTTCTAAGAAATTTGGGATCTGTAGGCTGCATTTAATATAATGATCAGATCAGAATTTATATTCTTAAATGTTAAGGAATAAAATAATTAAAATCAAAATTCAAATAACTTGGAAAAGAACAACAAACTCAATCAAAAAGAAGCAGAAGGGCTTAAATAATGAAGATAAGAAATCTTTTAAAAAAGAGTATCAATTCAAAACAGAGTAGATCTAATAATGACCAATAATCCTGGTTCTTTGAAAAAGATTAATGAGATTGACAAAACAATAGCTAACCTAAACCAGTTAGTAAGATAGAAATCAGATATACCACATGAGAATTAACATGGGATAAATGAACTAATAGAAAAGAAGAAAAATACATACCTTCCAATAGCTAATATTTTATAGAATTTATGCAAATAAATATGGAAACCTAGGAAATTTTACTTTAAAAATTCTCTTTTCCAGAAATGACAACAATATAAATGTAAAACAACCAGATTAATTTTATTAGAATATACAGAGAGAGTTATCGAGGAATTCTACCCTAAAGCAGAGCCAGGTAGTTTCACAGAGGAGCTGAAATAAGCGTTCAAAACCAAATATTCTCCATGATAAGACAAATTGTTTAAGGAGCATAAAATGAAGCAAGACATCTAAATTCCTTCTGTAAAGCAAGTAGGTTCCATTATCCTCAGCAGCTATGCTCCATGGAAATCAGTGAATAACACCTCTTTTACCTTCCTTTCATGCTCATTCTTTATTTCTACTGCTAACTCTTACCAGTGAGAATATCTTTCTGTCTTGGCACGGAATCTCGTTCCTATATTTCTTCTCAGAATCTATTTAATTATTTTCCAAAATTCTTCATGAAATGGGTTTTCATCTGTATTAATCAGACACAATAACTAGTACAGAATTTAATTTCCTCATGATAACTTCCAAATTTTCTAAAATCACAAAATCTTAGAAGTCATCACATAGGAGATACAAGACCAGTTTTATTTGTTGTTGTGTGTTTGCTTGTTTAATGCTTCCTCAGTGAGATAACTTTCATTCCTGGTGAAGGGGCACGCTTCAAGAAGCCAATTCTTTGTTGCGTGTGTTGGATTAGATAAATTACCTCCAAATTCCCTCCCAACATGAATATTTAATGATTTCAAGGAGAATGAACTTTAGTATATGAAAATATATAGAAAAGCCCATAAAATGAACTCATTTTAGTTGAAATGTAGCTTTGTTTGAATAGAATGTATCTATCAATTGTATTTAAAGACAGGCAGCAATTATATAATTTTCTTATACATAATTTTAAAAGAAAATGTATGTATATTAGAGTATTTATTTAAAAGATTTTTATAACCAAATCTGCTGGAATAAAAGTTCTTGATTATTGTTTAGATTGTTCTCAAGCTATGTGGAAGTTAGATTTTCTTTAGAATTCAAGGATTTTTTAGGTTTCATAAACATTATTTGACTTGGCATCTGAGATATAGCATTAAACCAAATGCATTTTCTCTGAATTTTACTGCCTGGTCCACTGCCACATTTGTTTTTCCCAGAAATAGATTAATTTCATTTATTAGAAAACTCCAGAAAGTCTATGGATGGTATTTCACAACATGAAAATTTAAAATGACCAGCATTCTAATCTCCCACTCATAGTAGAAATAATACAAATCAAAATCATTTTTCATTTTTGGGAACTGCAAAATTATTTTAAAGTTTGAAATTCTAGTACTATTGTTTTGTGGGGAAATGTTTCATAAAATGTGAATGAGTTGATGGTAATATTAATCAAAATTTTAAATGTGCATGACTCTTTTCAAATCAATGACAGGTTTAAAAATTAGTATAGAGTATACAATAATATTGCTAATTTCTTAGAGGATACTCTGAATTATAACATGTATTTAATGATCATGCAAACTCATACCTTTTAGCCTGATTTATTATTTGTTTACAAATTGCATGTAAGAAATAATTCATCCTTAGGTAATAAATAACTTTTCCACCAATAAGATATTTTCAAATAATTCATAGTCTAGGAGTAGTACATTTATATTTTTGCAGTGAAAAGTTTCACATTCTTTGATTTGGCTGAAAGGTACTGTACTAAAAGTCATACTTCTCTGATTACAAATGATCACTTTTTAAATTTGAGTAAATTTTAAAATGCCTTTTTTTAAATGAAATCAGTGTCTGAGTGATTTTTTTGACCCTTAAGATGAAAGTAGTGCAGTCTTTCAGCCTAATGTGATCTCCAAGAGCTCTAGTATGAGTAACCAATATAAAACATAATACACCATATCCTAACAATAAGAAGTGTGCAATGTATGTGCTTTTTGTTTCATTTTTAATTTTAAGTATTTTCAAAAAGAGCAAAACTAAGTGATGTTTTAAAGTACTTTCTACTGTCACTGCTTGAAATTTAAATCCCAAACCTAAGCTTCTCTTTTTAAGGCCTGCAGGCAAATGTCTACATAGTTCTTAAATAGTCTAAGGTTAGAGGTTTGAATTAATTTGACAGAAAACACACCTATCTATAGAGTTTTAAAATAATACTATGCTTTGATTTTTTAATGAGGAAAAGCAAAGTAGGTAACCAGGTACAGATATTTTTTCCATTAAAATATGTGTTCACACTGCAGTCTTGGGAAATAAAATATTTGTACATATTCAAAGAATTTACTTACTTTTGGTGTTAAGGTCATAATTATTTCTTTTTATATCGATCCTGATATTTACTTATAATTTGAGTTAAAGAACCAATTAAAATGTCTTCTGCTTTGTGAGCTGGCTTGGTTGTTGTGATACGCAACAAGGTATTTGTTACCTTGAGAGAAATTTGTGAGCAAGAGAAATATGGAACATAAAGAAAGAGAAGAAATATATACACCCGTATAAGCATACATTTCTAATGGCAAACATATGATTTAACCTTTTACCGATCCAGTGACATTGAAAATTTGCATAACATATGTCAAAAAAATACTAGAAATACCATTACTGATGGAATATTGTCACTTAAATGAAAACATGCATATTATGTGCATGTGCTGGTTTGAAACTGCTATGCACCCCAGGAAAGCCATGCTCTTTTAATCTAATCTTGTGAGGGCAGACCCAATATTGGGGGGTTATCTTGATTAAGTTGTTTCCATGGAGATGTAACCCCCCCATTCATGATAGGTTAATCCTTTCCTGGAGCCCTTTATAAGTGAAAGCACAGATCCGATACAGAGAGCAGAAAGCTGAAACCAAGACACAGATGTTTGGAGATGCTAAGCTAAGAGATGATATACAGAGTTTGCCATGGAGAAGCTAAGTGAGGACCCATAGACACTTGGAGAGCCACTGAGAAATGAACCAGAAACAAGGACAAACAGACATCAGCACATGCCTTCTCATCTGGCGGAAGTGTCCCTGATGCAATGGCTTTTACTCAGAGTCCAAGTATCTCCTTTTTGATGCCTTAATTTGGACATTTTCAGGGCCTGAGAACTGCAAATTTATAACCTAAAAAATCCTTTTTGTAAAAACCAATCAATTTCTGGTATATTGCATTCTGGCAGCATTAGTAAACTGAAACAATGCATATTATACACTTATACACTGATTTGGGATCACAGTAAGTTGGTGCTCTAAAGTTGCCCTCAAAATTGTCATATGTAATTTACAAAGCTTTTGGTCATGAACACATTTGATTTTGTCTAGAGCTCCTAACCTCTTTCCAATACTGATTTCAGCCATACTCCAAATTCACAATAGGTTGTTAGAATTTGCATTCTTCAAACTGACAATATTTTCTAAAGCATGTATATGTTTCCAACAAAAAAAACACCTAAAGATAAACCTTCAGAATCCTTTTTATCAGTGTATCTATGCCCTTCTAATCCAATTGGATCAATTCTCTAAATTAGCAATCAGTCTTACTTCTATGAACTTCCTACAAAAATGTTCAACAGGCATGAGGAGAGTGTGCTGTGTTTCATAAATGCCATCTTTTCAGTAGATTAAAGAGATGCTGCATTTATTGGTATAAATTTGTTATTTGCCATGAGTTACCTTTTATGTCCTTATGTGCTTTAAGCAAATTTTCCACCTTGATAGCACTAATTAATATGAGGGAGGTTCAATTGTTGGCATCAAATCTCATCACCTGACATTTAAAAGTATGACATCATGCTATTTTACTATATATGCAGATAAATAAATATATATGTTGCCTTTCTTATTGATTTTATCATGTTTCAATTCATTTAATATGCTGATTTTTCTTGAGTCATTCTGATCAGAACCAAAATGAGCACAGTATGCAAAATAGTTCAAGTAGGATAAGCTGAAACTGGGAATCTGGAGGGCTGCCTTCCACAACAGAAGCTCAGGTATTACATCTCAGAGCTAAAAGCAAAAAGTCACAAAAACTTGGCCTCCTCCTACATGACACTGACACTGGGTCATGTATATATATATGACCCAGTGTCAGTATCATATGTGTAATATGATATATGTATAATATATAAAACATATAATATAAAAAATAATATATACAATAAATATATATATATATATATATAACATATATATATATATTGCATGGCTCTTCTTTAAATTTTTATTGAGTTTGAATCTGCTCCACAGATTTCATTCCGGGAGAGGTTTGGAGAAACAGTATCAACCTGTGGCTTGAACTTCTTATAAATATTAAAAATCTCAAAAAATAAGTAAAAATACACATTGTCTTTAAGTTGGGAATTAGCTCTTATGAGTTCCACCTATACAGTTTTGGACAAAGCCAGCCATATAGTCAATACAAACATAGATGGGGCATGAAAGTGGAATGGTAAATAGCTCAGGGTGAATATATGCTGAACAATAAGCTGATCTACTGTAGGAGTCATCAGGGATAGAGACCAAAACAGTTCAATGAGTTGCTTTGCAAATTCCGTGTAGAGAAACAGAGCTAATTACTTAAGTGAATTAAACTTTAGGAGTTGGCTTTTAGTATCCATGGAAAAATGGACTATTTTATCCTATAGCTTATATGGCTGATGTGCAGGGTAGAAGGTCAAGGACTTTGTTTACATGAAGTTTTGAAAAGCAGTCTAGGAAAGCATTAGTCTTTAGATAATTGAATTGGCTATGCAAGACTGGCCCCAACACAATGCCTCCAAAATCAGAAGTAAGGAGAAACTGAGTATTCTATGCTATCGGAAATTCAGGTTTCCCCTTAGATTAGATTTCATAAACTTATAACTGGGTCTTACTGAGAGGATAGAGAGGAAATCAGGTGAAAATAGAAAGGTGTGATTTGAGAAAATTTTCATTATCATATGGGAGATGTTAACATTTACTTGCTATATACAGAAAAAACATACCTTGGTCCCTACCTTGTCACAAAATCCTACAGACCTGTGACCACTGGCCTTAGTAATGGTGTGGTCATAGAAAATCTCTGCTCAGATATCTAGAAAGACAATCTGCTGCTGAAGGAATAACTGTTAAACTTCCACCAGCTACTTCTACTTGGGTCCACTAAGATTGAGGGCACACTTCCCTGTGGCGCGATGACAGCTGGCTCACTCAGGCCAGACTTGGGACTCCTAAAATGTGTAACTGTTGCACAGGGAACCCCCTCATTGAAGTCTCATTTTTCCTTTCCCTCTCTCCTTTCATAAGTACCAACATACATTACAGGCTGAAGGCTCTTCCTGCTCACTCATGCACCTTCCCATTTTAACCTTCATAGCATTTTCCCAAATAAAACTTTGTATATCAAATCTCACATTGTTATCTGCTTCTCAACTGACACCATTCTCTAAAGTGGAATTAGTGTTAGTGCTAAAATGTGGCTGCAGTGCTCAGCACTGATGTAAGTAGCAGAATACTTAGTAGTGGCTTACTTTAAAAGGCACACTGGTGTTATAATTTAACACACGTGTTAAAAGGCACACAGAAGAGGGGATAGATATCCTTCAACACTCTGTGGAAATAAACTACTTGACCATCTACCCTGACATTAGCTGCACAGATTTAAATTCAAGGGCAGGGGCATAGCTTGGGGAGCAACCTAAATCAAATGAAAAGCTGTGGTAAAACCCAAAGGAGAAAACAGCTGTCCTGGACAGAGGGTTCACTACTGGGTAGGGGTGACAATATGAGCAGAAGTGGCAGTGAAGTCTGGGGAAAGCATTCATCTTCAGAATAGGTGACAATGGGGGCATGGAAGAGCAAAGTGCAGTGAAAGATCAGCCAGAAGTGACATTTTATGGGCCAAAAGTCATCTTTATGCTGTTTAGCAGATATTGGAAGCCTTCTGTTTCGGTTTGCAAACGCTGCCGAAATGTAATATACCAGAAATAGACTAGCAGTTAATGATGGGGATTTATTAGCTTACAAGTTACAATTATAAGGCCATTAAAATGTCCAAATTGAGACATCAGCAGCATGAAACCTTCTCTGAAAAAAGGTTGCTGGCATCTTGAGACACCTCTGTTTCACGGGAAGTCACATAGCCAACATCTGTTGGTCCTTCATTCCCAGTTTTGTTGCTTTCAGCTTCTAGTTACAGGGATCTCCTATCTTAGCTTCTGTGCATCCTTTAGTAGCCTCTCCAGGGCTTTTCTCTCTAAGCCCTCTGCTTTTTCTGTCCTTTATGCTCTATACAAGACTGCAGTAAAAAGGATTAACACCCACCTTGAATGTGCTGGGTGGCATCTCAATTGAAACAACCTAACCAAAATGTTCTGCCCATATTAAATCTATACATACAGGAATAGATTAAAAGGACATGGCACGGGGAGGAACGTGGTATCGACACCTCAGATGCAAAGAGCAGGACGCGAGGTGGGACACACGTGCCCACCCCGCAACTCCAACCTGGGGCCCAGCACCCAGCGTGCCCCTTCCCAAATGGAGATGTGATTCCACCCTTTCCAGGTAGGGCTTGATTGGTTTGCTGGAATCCTTTAAAAGAGGAAGCATTTCGGAGAAAGCTTCAGAATGATGAGAGAGCCAGGAGAACCACAAGAACCCAGACAGCCCAAGACTTTTAGAAATTAAGAAAGAAAATGCCCCCCTGGGGAGCTTAAAGAAACAAGAAGTCTGGAGAGAAAGCAGATGTCACCATGTCTGCCATGTGCCTTTCCAGTTGAGAGAAACCCTGAATGTCATCAGCTTTCTTGAACCAAGAAAAGAAAAAAAAAGAAGGAAGGAAGAGCATAATAGAGAATATAATAGAGAAGACAGGATTTAACAAATGAATATGACTATGGAATCAATATATTGATATTTCTTTTGGTCTCCAGTGTCTTGGAGCAGCTAGAAGAAAAAATGAAAAATTGTGGAACTGTAACCCATACCAAACTTTAAAATCTGTAGTATAACTACTTATTAAAAGTAGTGGCTTACTTTAAAAGGCACACTGGTGCCTTGGAAATTTGTTGCTTTTTTGTATATACGTTATTTTTCACAATAGAAAAAAAGTTAAAAAAAGTAGCCCATTGATATTTTTATTGGAATTGCATTACAATATAGATTAAGTTACAAAGAATTGATATTTACATTATTAGTCTTTCTATCCAAGAGATATTTCAATGTATACTTGTCTTTTATTTGTGTTCTTCAGGAACATTTTAAAGTTTCTGCATATAGATCTTATACATTTCTTAAAGCTATTCCGGATTATTTTGTTTTAATGTAAACAGGAGTATGCTTCATTATATTTAGTAACTGATTTTTTTTATTATAGGAATGACCATGATTGATTTTTTTGTTATTAATTTTATACCTGTTTAGATTAGTGAATAGTTTTTTTTCCCTATAATAATGAAACATTTGCTGATACATTTATTTGAATGTTTTAAATATATTTCTGACAAGTGCAGCAATAAATTACAAAAGTTGGGAGAATTTAGCAGTGTTAGCACTTCCAGATTATGTAGACTATCAAAAATTTTAAATAGGGGCCTAGATTATAAACTCATATAGCAGACATGTTCAGTCCAGAGTGGTAGTTATCATTCCTGGAATTTGAGAAGATGTTTTATACATCTATAACCTGGTATTTAGAGATAAGAATGAAATTAATCAGGTCAGGATTAAGGTAACTCAGAACACAAGGGTAAGGAAGACATTGTCTCTATTTTATAATGGCACCTACTCTTTGAGACCAAAGGAAAAAAGGTTTATTTTGTCTGGAACCCATATTTTCTGTAGCACATAATCTAATTCAACCTGTCTGGATAGCTCATTTGAACAACTGAACACAGGGATCCCAGAATAAGAATGTGGGCCTTTAACCCTGTATATCATTTTTGTATATGTGTTATTTTTCACAAAAAAAGAAAAAAAAAGTCAATTGTGATGATAAAAAAAAAATTCCTTCTAGCTTCCTATATTCTGGATCAGATAGAAGGAAAACTCTGAGATGATGATATGGTAGCCCATGACAAACTCTGGGATCTGTCCTGTAACTACTTGTTGAAGAGTGCTTTGAAAATTATTGCTTTTTTTTCTTTCTTTGCATTGTAGATACATTATATTATGCAATAAATAAGATTAAGAAAAAAAGCACACTTCATTTTCTGGAGTACATAACAGCTTCAAATCAGCACACCTTCAATTGGAGGTGTGGGCAGTACATTTGGGATGGAAAAAGAGAAAAAGGGAGAAAGAATGGCAGACACAAAGAAAGCATAATTCATAAGTGCATGCTAAGACACTTAGCTAAAGGGATCCTTGAAGAAATATACAAACAATATATCATTGTTCATGACCTATAATAGGCACAAGAACAACTGAAATATGAGTTTTGAAGTTACTCTATCTAGACCTCTGGTTAGCTTACCTAGAAGAAACACAGTTGATGCTATGATGTTAAAATTCCTAAACTCATACCAGCCTCATTCTGTTTCATAATGTATAAGAAGGAGGTTAACTCAGTGTATAAACCAAATCACCATAACAAAGTGATCTTATATTGTGAGGTCACTTGGATTGCCTCTTCTTTTTTAAAAAAAATATTTTTACTGGTAAATCTTAACATGCAAATAATCCATACCTGATGTATAATCAATGGCTCACAGTTTCATCACATAGTTGAATATTTATCACCATGATCATGTTTTAGTACATTTGCATTACTCTGGAAAAAGAAATTTAAAAAAAAAGAAAGAAAAAGCTCATACATATCATATCCTTTACCCTTCCCTCTCACTTACCACTAGTATTTCCACCTTCTCAATTTATTTTAACCTTTGTCTCCCATTTTGTTACCCATATTTCTTACTCATCTGTCCATATCCTAGATAAAAGGAACATCAGACACAAGGTTTTCACAATCACACAGTCACATTGTAAAACCTTCATCATTATACAAACATCTTCAAGAATCAAGATTACTGGAACACAACTCAACAGCTTCACATACTTCTTTCTAGCAACTCCAATACACTATAAACCAAAATGAGATGATATCTATATAATGCATAAGAATAACCTCCAGGATGACCTCTCAACTTTGTTTGAAATCTCTCAGCCACTGAAACTTTATTTTGTTTCATTTCTCTCTTCCCCCTTTTGGTCAAGAAGCCTTTCTCAATTCCTTGATGCTGGGTCCTGGCTCATCCCAAGATTTCTGCCCCACATCACCAGGGAGATTTACACCCTTGGGAGTCATGTCCAAGGTAGCCGGGGAGAGCAATGAATTTACTTGCTGCTTTGGCTTAGAGAGAGAGGCCACATCTGAGCCAAAAGAGGTTCTCTGGGGGTGACTCTTAGGCCCAATTTTAAGTAGGCTTAGCCTATCCTTTGCAGGAATAAGTTTCATAGGGACGAACTACAAGATTGCAGGCTTGGCCAATTGATATAGTTGTCTCTACTGCCTATAAGAATAACAGAAGTTCTCCAAATGAGGGAGTTAAATATTTCCTCCTTTCTCCCCAGTGCCCCAAAAGAACCTTGCAAAAACATCTTTATTCACTGCACCAAATACTTTGGGATTTATTGGGGAATCATGCTAATCCAGACAAACCAACACAGTCTTAACATCCTATTCAAAATTCCATGAACTTATGGTGTTCAACTAAACTGACCATACAAGTTAAATTAGAAAATGTACTACTCAGAATATAAATTTTGCGCCTAATAAACATTTCTCTCTTTGGTCTCACAAAGAAGTTGAAGTTTTAAAATATGGACAATATTGCCCTTTACCCTATATTCTGATTTACCTTAGACCTATATCTTATACTATATGAATATGATAAACATATTTATTATTGTAACAGTTTAATATTCGAAATTTTTAGAATGAAAGACTTTAAAGTTCATAATGCCTAGATTGTTGAAGTCTTATATAGGAGAAAATTTCTTGGAACATCCAACTCTTCCAGAGTATTTGAGTAATAGCCTCAGAAAACCTTGATTTGTGTACTTAAATTCTATTTAAGCAGTTGCTAAACAAGCTTGTATGTTTGAATATATTCAATGACTCTCTTTCCCAAATTTCATTCAGGAAGATAATTTAAATATAATTTCAAAAGTCAATACACTACATTGGACTACACTAGACTGCCATTATGTCTCCTTTTTCTCTTAAAGGCATTGTGGAAGTAAGATGACCAGAACTCCCAGGTTGACCATAATAGTAATGCAGAGGAGAAATTTTTCAGAATGCATTGAAAGCCATTTGTTAGATGTCAACTTGATAGTACATTAGTACATGTTTACATTTTCTTCATTTATCCTAGAAAAGAGACAAACCTAGGAGCCAACTACAGCTCTGAAAATCATCACCATACTGTGAACACATTCCAGTCTTCTCCGGAAAAACCTTCATCACTGTTTTATAATACAAACTTTAATTACCCTATGAAAAATAAAGCCAAATGTAATGTAATGATTTTGACATGAAATCTAGTATTTAGACATATCCAAGTTTGCTAACCAAAGTGATAACTTACAAGAAGTTTTGCAACAATTGAATTATTTGCTCTGTATTATGGTTAAAATTTATGTATCTGTTATTCAACAGTAATTTCTTTCTCTTATGTTCCCTTTGAATAATTCCTCTATTTAAAACTATTCTGAAAAAAAAACATACTGAAACACCTGAGATGTGTCATTTAGTTCTCTACTTTAAATATTCCATTAATCATAAGGTGGAAGTAATTGCAAAGTATATAATATTCTATGCAACATAGGTTAACTGTTGTCTCAGAGGTCTTCCTGCTCTCAAATATTAATATCTGGCTTTCTCTCAGTGATTTTTGTGATTGAATATAATTTCACCTTTTATTAACTAATAGTGCCAATTCAGTATTTTTTGAGACAGTAAAACAATACTTTAATGAATTACACATATACTGTATGTCTACTGAGTGACAAGCATCATGCTAAGCATCGAACATGAAGAAATATGACAAATCTATGACCTCCATAAGAGATCCCCAAGTGTCAATGAAAATAAAAGCTTCAACCTAGTGTAATGATGAGTTTTAAAAAGGCAGACCAAGAGCACGACTAGAGATTATAGAAACATTCGACAAGACTGGAGGTTGAGAAGAAGTCAAAAAGTTTTACTGAAGGAAGTAGCAAAAGAGTGAGATAAGGAGAGGTGAGGAGAACATTCCGGAGAGAGAAAATATCAAACAATATTTCCAAGGCTGCATTTAGCTGGGTATTTCTTTCTTCGTCACCTCCTCTGTATGCATGGTATTACTTTAGTAATAGTCTCAAAGGCTTCTTCCTTTCTCTAGCCCACAGCTCACATATATAGAAATTAGTTACCAATTGTTGTAACAAAGAAGTACACATTTTCAAAGTGGGTTTTACATTAAAATAGACTAGATAAAGTGAGAAATGAAAAAAAATAATGATAAAAGAGAATCAGGGAGCACTAAGAAAGGAAAAGAAACCTAAATGAAACGTGAACTTCAGGAGGAAGAAGGATATGGTGATGGGGGACCTAAGTGGAAGCTGACCTGAACTTTGCCATCATCCCTGTTGATGTTCAAGGAGATCTTTCAATCACCAGGGTTCGGCCTGTGTCCCTTTGGTCATCTAGGCTTCAGAGGCACTGATTGTCCTTGGAGATCCTGGATGGCCTTAGACAAATCAAACACATGCAGGATTTCTATTATTGATTAATATTTGAACTTGTTTAAGTCAAGGAGAATCAAGTCGCTCAC
The DNA here is from genome assembly GCA_004026745.1 of Myrmecophaga tridactyla. Classification (NCBI taxonomy): domain Eukaryota; kingdom Metazoa; phylum Chordata; class Mammalia; order Pilosa; family Myrmecophagidae; genus Myrmecophaga; species Myrmecophaga tridactyla. The sequence continues at coordinate 150,444 of PVIY010000881.1, forward strand.
AAAAAACACTTTGTCAGTGATACTTAGCAGGGAATGATACTCTAGCAAGAAAAAAAATTGCAAAGTGACAGGCACAAAAGAAACTATTTGATGGTATTTAAGTTTTTGGAACATATGTTAGGAAGTGAGGACTTTTAAGAGTGAGACTGGAATTTTTGCATAGCCTGCTTTTTTGGGTGGTGGGGGCTTTTTAAGTGTACTTTCTTTTTTTTTTTTGAGGGATTTTATGCAGGCTGTTTGAATTTCATCTAAAAAGGCCTATTATTTCAAACATCTCCACTAAAATGCTCCTTAAATCTGAGTTGAGAAAATACAAAACACAATAGCTTTGGGAAAATTGCTCAAAGTTCAGAACAATTGGATGCAAAAATAGTATTTATTTTTTAGATTCGTGCCTTATCCTTATTTTACTATTTACACACAATCACACATACAACAATTTTAAAATGAATTTATTCCATATAAGTAAAGTAGATTTTCAAGGATGATGATGTGGCTTTAAATATGTACTGACAAAACTACCTCCTAATTTTACCCTATATTGAGATGCATAGAAGATCTCCAAAATTGGGAGAGTATTGAAGGGATTTAAGAAAACCAGTCACATGGTTGCATTTAGAATTTAAAATACTGTAGTCATGGTTAGTCAAATTGACACTATGGCATTATTTCTGAAATGAATATGACTCAACATAAAAGCTTTAGGTATATACAACTGTATCAATTCAAGTAATTTGGCTAGTTTGTGCAGAAATAGAGTTGTGAGTGCAAGAGAATTATTGGGGATAATACTGTAAAAAATGAATATGCATTAAACAGGATTCCTCAAGATAAATCTTCAGACTGCAGTGCTGATCTGATGACTCTTAAAGGAAAAGGGGTACAATTGAGATTTGGATAAAGATGCCCCCCCCAACTTTGATGCAGATGTAATAAAGTTTCTAACTCCAAATACAGAGCAATAAAGTAAAGATTGGCTGTGATAGAAGTCCTGCGTTGGGCAGAAATGCTAAAAGCCTCACTCCTACTGCTGTGCCCAAACACTGGCTGCGGCTCTCCTGCTAGGAGACAGAAAGCAGCATGAAGTTGCTGCGGCCTAAGGTGTTATTTTCTTCAAAAGAGATTTGAGTGGTACCCTTCGTCTTCCACTGGCCATTTTTTTGTTCTATGGACTAACTTATCCACATACATTTGGAAGGGAACTCCTACAGGTTTCCAGTGGGTTTCATTACTAAGGCGAAGCTTACTATGTGGAGGTTAGGGCTTTAATTGGTATTGGTCATCTTTTTGCCTTACTATTCACTTGGTTGAGCTTGTGTTTGTCCATAGGAATTCTCCAGAATTCATTCGGTTTCTGCAGTGGCTGAACTGGTGCATTAAATGAAGGATTTAAAGGACTGTCACATGGTATTCCTGAAATCCTTAGGAATGGCTCTAAATTGTGCCACGCCTCCCCTCCCCAGACACATACCAGGATGTTACCCTGTTTCTTATTTACTAACTCAGCTAGAGATTAGCAGTTTCAGAATCTGTCACTTGGCTTCCCCCACCAGAATATTTCTTAGTCCATGGGCATGTAACATGAAAGTTTCCCCATCTGCCAAGGATGTTAAACCCATTTATAAATTCATGGCTGGATTATCTATGCCTAGTGGGTACACAGGCAAAAACTCACTGTAGGCTGAACTCCAGCCAGGCCTTCATGTTTTGCATGGCTTGTGAAGCTGTCAATGAAGTGTCTGGGTATTAGTGTCAACTCAGACACTTTTCCCATAATGTCCAAATGTCTGCTATTCCTCTTTTCTCAGAACACAGTATACTCAGTCAGATGGATCTAGGTTCTGTTAAGCAAAGACTGGAGAATGATTAAATATGTACTTGTTTGTACATGGTTGTAGTGTCATTCCTCTTGAGGAAGAGTCATAATCATTTTCAACAGTTCAGGGTCTGAAAACAGTCTTCAGTTCAGGAATTAGGTAAGGTACCATGCTTTTTATTGAGGTAGCCATCTTCAGCACAGAAGTTCTTCTTTCTTGTGATCATTTTTATAACATAATATTGTCATTGGCAAAAAGACAGTCAATCCAATTACAAAATGGGAAAAAAAAATATTGTCATTGGCTACCAATTTATTTTGCCTCTAGGGATGTGTGTTAGTTTGCAAGCTGCCAGAATGCAATATACCAGAAATGGAAAGGCTTTTACAAAGAGGAATTTAATAAGTTATAAGTTTACAGTTCTAAGCTTGTGGCAATGTCCAAATTAAGGCATCCAGGGAAAGATACCTTAATTCAAGAAAGTCTGATGCATCTGGAACACCTGTGTCAGCTGGGAAGTCAGGCTGGTTCATTGATCCTGGGCTCCATTGCTCTCAGCCTCTGGTTCCATGGGGGTTACTCATTTTACTTGTCTGGGACTGGCTTTGATCTCGTGGCTTCCCTTGGCTCTCCCCAGATTCTAGCTTGCTTAACATCTTATGGTGACATACGCTGGGCTCCAAGAATCTCCAAACATCTGATTTCTCTGGTCTCCAAGTGTTGGCATCTGTGTCAGCTCTGCCCTGAACTTCCTGTCAGCTTTCTCCCTGCTGGCTCTCTCTCTGTTGGTTCTGAGGTTTCTGAGGTTTCACCAAAATGTTTCCTCTTTTAAAGACTCTAGTAAGCTAATCATGACCCAGCTAGAATGGGTCTCCATCTAATCAAAAGGTCACACCCATAATTGGGTGTGTCACATCTCCCTGGAGATAACCTAATCAAAAGTTCCTAGCCTACAGTGTTGAATCAAAATTAAAAGAAATGGCTGCTCCCACAAGACTAGATCAGGATTAGTACATAATACTTTCAAAGTGGCACAGGATGCCATCTTTAGTATTAATTTCCACAGGTCTATGTGGGTCCAACTCCCTTGGCTGCCACTCTGACTACTCAGGAAGTCATGGATGCATTCAGCAGCAATCCCCCTGCCCTCACCTAAAACCTTATTTTTCCAGTTCTTCTTATTCACATCAGGTGTTCAGTATGTTTCCATTTCACAAGAGATCACAAGCAGCCCAGGGGAGATGTTAAATCTCAACCAGCTTACAAGGTCACAGACTTACTTGATGAATGGTTTTTGCTCATTGGCAGGGAACTTTCCTTCTGGGGTGTACAAGAAACCCAAAACCCAAGCAGCACAAGTGTCCCTCATCTCCTACATAAATTAAGTTATATGGAACCGTCAAACATAACTTTAACATGTAGCCTGAAGCAGGATATGTGGAATCACCAAACCTAACCTGAGCACTTGGCCTTCCTGGGGGAATGAGATCTCTTCCCCTGATCTTTTGAGCCCTTTGCACTTCATGGTACTTTTGGATACTTCATTCTGGATAACGTGAGGTAGGGGGGAATAGCATTTGAAAATTTAAGGCATTTTATATGGGGATGGGAGGTTATCATGGAACTGTAGATTGATCCCTTGGGCTCTTGGGTGCCCTTGTGGTCAGTTTTCCACCAGAAAATCTGTTATAGGGATTGACATCTGACACCACTGCACACCTCAATGATAGCTGTATCTTCTGCTCCACTCCCTCTACCTACAGGAGCCCAGACTGGACAGGAAAATATGTGAGTCAAATTTGGCAGCTGACTATAGTCTGTCAGCACTTGAAAACAAGTGCCGCACTCAGCACCTGTGGTCTTCAAAAACTGTGCCTGTAACAGAAACCATTATTGCCTCCACCAATATTTCATATGTAGTTGTTAACCTAGTGAATGCCTTTTTGTCCATCCCACTTTGGGAGGACAAGGGTCAATTTGCTTTCCTGTGGTAAGGCCTACAGTATACCTTTACTAACCTGCCTCAGGGGTATTTAAACTCTTCCACTATCTGCCACCAGTGTGACAGGATTTGAGTAAGCTGCCCTGCCTGAAGCACTTCAAATGTTCCAATTTATCGATGATATCATGTTGGTGGGCCAGAGCAAGTAACAAACCATGCAGGGATTGCACTCATTATAAATTGAGCTTTGACCATCCAACTGGGCCAAAAATACCAACAAGGAACAGGTCCATCTCAGCAGGATACCTTCTTAACAGCATTGGTTCAGAGCCCTGTTGCAGATCTCTCATTTGGTATGGGACAAACCACTGTCCCTAAAGCCCCACCTCCAATAATGAGGGCTAGAAGTGGATTGAGCTATTTACATATCGGTACCAACATATTCTTCATCTCAATAAACTTCTCAAACCCACATATTTTGTGACATAGAAAACAGGTAACAACCAATTTTTTTTCCTGTGTAAATGAAAATCGTAACTGATGTTATCATCTTTACAAAACAATTATATTTTTATTTTTCTAATTTATACAAACGAGAGTAAAATTTGTGTATTGCGGACAGCCAAATATATGGTCTTATTAAATATCTGATTTCTTAACCTTCTTATGTGTTAAGGAATTTATAAATTTAATTGGAGTTACTACTAATAGTGTATTCCACATAACTAAGAAATTAATATGTGATTGGATGTGGGGATATTAACACCTGAGGAAATATCATCCCATTTGAACTTCTATCACATTGTTTTTTATTTTTATTTTTATTTTATTTTGTTTGTTTGTTTATTTCCTTTTTTTTTAATTTCACATTGTTTTTGCAATATAAAAGAACTCAGCAGAGTGCTTAGTACATAGTCAATTAAATAATTGCTTGAATGATATGTGAAAGGGCTTTGAACTGTAAAGAAATTGGCAATATTGTAATATTGAATAGAGATCAAATGTAAACTCAGATTTAACATTTTTGTGATTAAATTGTTGGAATGGAATGCTCACTAATCGGCAGATGGCCCCAATTTCAGTGTAAGAGAAATGTAGACTATTCATTTAAGATGTTTGATCGGAATACAGATTTGAACTTGATTATACCCTCATACGCCACATATATGTATATTTTTAGACAGAAAACAAACAACGTATCTTCATATTCTCATTCCTATGACTACTACCTTCACTCAGCCATTTATCCTCGGGATGATTATCTAGAATTTGCAGTCTCTTGGAGGTTCTCTACCTCTGTGTCTTCAAATGAGCATCATGCTTTTGGCATAGACTCATATTGTCCCAGCTCCTTAATTCCCTCATCTTAATTCAACTTTTCTTTGACTTATCTGGATCAGCAAACCTTCCTTTTAAATCTAAAATATAAATCTTCTACTTGTTTCACTACTCTTCCTATACTTAGATCCTAAGAATAATTCCTTCAGTCTCTAAACAAATATCTCATAATTCATTTTCACCTCTGCCTTCATGTTTACCGTACAGAAATATTTTTATAGCATTCATATCATTGAATTATAATTGCTTGTTTATGTTTCTCACCTCTATTATACTGAAATATGGGGGTAGGGAGACTTTTGCTACTATTTGTTTATATAGTTACGTTTCAATATTTTTGAAAGAATAAATTTGAGAAAATGTAATAGAGTGACACATTAAAGTGTTCACAATAATTTATTATCAAGAAAGAAAAGGCAATATGTGTTGATCCAGAATGAGGGAACTTGGGACATGGAAAAACTTATTGAGTAGCAGTGCAAATTGGAAGAAGATAGCCCATTTTAGCAAGCATGAAAAAAATCTCTACCCAAGTAACAATATTCTCAAATTTATATATAAAAAAAATGACTAAAAGAGGAGTTCTAATATTCAGATACTGATTAGATAATCCTTGTGAATATCTGTTTTATCATCTGGCCAATATGTGAGCACTTTGTTTGGAATCAATACTGAACATGTCCTTAAGTATCAACAATGCAAGGAATACTAGCATTCATTCTTACTTGTGTCACTACTTGGAGTGACTGAATAGCAGAAAAAACGTATTTCAAGTTTAAGTTTAAAAGTGTTTAAAATTCATAAGTAGTTAAAGTTTCTAAATCAAGACAAGAAATAGCATTATTTTTATAAGTGTCCAGAGTTCAAAATATTTACAATTCATAAAATAAGATAAAACAGTAAAATGAAGTATATATTTCATATACACAGTTATGTAAATAAATGCTAAAATCAGAAGACATAAAGATGAAATATAAAGTAGGTCATTGATATTCTAATTATCATAGATAAATTAATAAAAATATACTACTGTCCAAAATAAAAAGTAAATATAATACCAAAATTAATTTATGTTCATTAATCATTACATTTTCCAATTATATAGCAATTAAATCTTGTTTAAAAATGTAATCTTTCAAAACAAAGAGCATCCATGATTTTGATGTTAACTTTACATAGTTGTTTTATGTATATACACATTTTTCCAGCTGCTAAGGAAATTATTTCTGACGGTGATTGGGTGGAGCATTGAGAAGATGACTACTTGTTAGATAATTTCATGTACAATACTGAAACTTCTTATCTTCAAATAATTCCATTTTTTATTTGTTAACTTGGAAGAGCTTTCTTTAAAATGCAGGAATAAAAATATTTTTGTTGCTAATTACCTAAAAATGCTTTTTCCAATTTTTTTTTTCCAGTCAACTTCACCTTCTCTAATTTAGATCAAGAATCCAATTGAGGATGGTTTATCAATTAAATTGATGTCATGTTCCTATTCGCCTTCTCATGTTCTTCTTCCCCTTCTTCCTTTTGCTTCTTCCTCTTGTATTTTAGTAATTACAAAATTATCAATTTTTCCCTCCTCTTGAGATGTATGAAGGGGTTAAAATAATACTTTCTAAGTGCAATCTTCTTTGATTTGAACATTTTAAAGAAATATTCAATTCTTTGAATCTGCTTAAGAAGGAAATGACATATTTTGGATTAGAATAGAATTTTTATCAAAGAAATATGATTTGAGTATTATATAACAGAATGCTTAGATTTCAAAAGCTAGTATTATAATCCACATTTATTTATCTTTAAGGATAGTGGAAGTGAGACTCTACCATTTTCTAAAGTTTCAATTTAATGAACATTTGATGGATTAGGAATCTATGGAAACAATGCACTTTTCCTCTTTGCAGTAGTGTAAAAACACATTAAAGAATATGTAATGACATGCAATGATTATCAGATATACTTTGATTTTACTTAGAAAAATTGTAAGATCTTAATATAGAAAGTTTTTAAGATCCATGTGTAATGAGATGATTCAGAGTTTTATTAGGATTTTCCAGAGAAATATAATTGACGAGATATAGATAGATAGATTAGATAGATAGGTAGATAGATAGATAGATAGATAGATAGATAGATAGATAGATAGATAGATAGATAGATAGATGTCTTATTATACAAATTGGCTCATGCATCCATAGAAATTGACAAGTTTGAATTCCATAGAGGAAGCAACAAGCTGGAAACTCTGTGAAAGTGATTCTGAAATCTTCGTGTCCAAATTCCGTAGGGCAGGCGACAAGCTGAAAACTCTAATTGAAGATGAAGTTGTTATAGCCTAAAAGAAGATGGCTGACTGAACAAGAGTCAGAAATTCTTCTTTCTGATTTCTGATATCCTCCGTTTTCACTTTAAGACCTCCAGATTATTGGATGAGAAGACTCCCTTCATTTCTAAGGACAATCTCCTTTGCTGATTATAGATGTAAATAGCAGTAGATATTATCAACTGACTAATGATGCAAGTCTATCTACAAAATTCTCTAATAGCAACAAATCAATAAATTGCTTGCTTGAGGAAACAACTGGACACCATAACCTGGTGAAATGACACATGAACTTAACCATCACAGCCATTAAAGGAACTTTAATATATAATTTATTAGTATTTGTTTATATAATCCTATGCATTTGTTTTTTTAAGAAATGTTTATCTACTTACACTGCCAGTTCTCCAGCTACTTAAAATTATACTTTCATCTTGAGTAATTTATTTATTTTCTTGCTTTTAATACATAATTCAAACACCCATTATTGGGGGTGCAAGGGTAGTTCAGTGGTAGAATTCTGTCCTTCCATGTGGAAGACCTGGTTTGATTCCCAGTCCATGCACTTTCCAAAAAAAAAAACTTCCCATTATGGACAAATATTCATTGTATATTTCTTATTCAGCTCATTGTTTTGTCTTTGAAATTAACATGATTTTTTTCATTAGGGAAATATTATAATTTTGCATTGTGGGTTGAATTGTTGCAGTACATCATAGCACCAGAGGCTCAGAAACAGCAGTGGTTTTCAACAAATGGCCACTTTACTATTTATGCAGCACAAATAGCAAACCAGCAGGGGATGAGGTCCCACCATGGTTGGTCCCCTAGGAAGGTGAACTATGTAGGTCAGGATGGTGGATGGCAGCTCTGCCTTCCCCACTTTGCATCAGGTATGAGGATCCTGTGCTGACCATGTTCTGGGTTTTTATAGACCCCAGGGAAAGGGGACCCAGCCATGAGCAAAGCATGAATTAGGAAAACTTTCTACAGAGTTGCCAGCCTAGGGAGCAGCTAGGGCTGCTTATTCCTAGTTTCAGATTTGAGGTATGCTCAAGCCATGCCATTAATCTAATATTTCTCCCATGTTGTAAAATAGAAACACATTGGACATCTGTATGCAAACAAGCAAGAAGTGAAAAACGGTAGGTGAGGATTCAGATATGGTTGCTGAATATGTGCATGAATTCTCCAGAATTCTGTCTCTTGGCCTCTAGAACCAGGCCTAACCTACACTTCTCTGAATTAGAATTTCCACTTAAAGCTACCTCCCTCCTCAGCCATGAAGGTAGATGGTTCAGACTTAGTGGCTTTTAGTTCTCAGCAAGATTGACAATAAACATTTGAGAATACCAGTGGCTACAGCACAATAGGGAAGCTTCAATGATTTCTGTGTACCCTTACTCTGAGTAGGGTAATCAGGTCTGACTAGAATAATAATTGCACCCAAACCCTTGGAAACCAGCTGGAAGAGGTCCCACATAGATTCTGTTTGTAAATTTTGCAGCAGTTGGCTTGTTGCTGGATTTTAGTTACTTTCTCTCCCACCTCCACTTAAATATTAACCCTCAAGAAGTAATATCAAAAGCATATATGCCTCTCTGTTAGGCTGGGAGGAGGTCTAAGGCAACACAATTATCAAGCACTACTTTGGTTAGAATCTAATGATTTTCATTGAGCCTGAAGGGCTTGTACTATGCATTAGATAATGTCTGCCAAGTTGGCTGATAGATTGTATATCATGTGTTTATTGGGGCTCATTAAAAACTAATGCAGTGGGCCACAGTGGCTCAGTGGCAAGAATGCTTGCCTGCCATGCCGGAGGACCCAGGTTCGTTTCCCGGTGCCTGCCCATGCCCATGTAAAAAAAAAAAAAAAAAAAACTAATGCAGTAATATTTTGCTGAAGCAAGTGAATGCAGAATCATGGATCACTCCAGGAAAATCACATTTTATTCAGGATAATAAATTGAGATGGACAGTCCAGATGAGTTAGGAATTTGTAAGGCAACAGTTAGAAACCTGAGGGAGGATGCACTGTCTCATCATTGTCCAATGATCTGTGTAGAGAGCAATACAACTGGTGGAGGTTCTGTTTCCATAAAAGAAGATAAATCTTAGAAGGGAACAGCCCACCCTAGAAGTCATTGGTCATTTGGGGGATGCTAGTAGAAAGATGACTGAGCCATTCGTCAGTTTCATTATATTTGGAGTTTGTGCATTCTGACAGTTTGTCGAGGGTTGTGGAGAAGAAGAGTGCATAGCCAATAGCTGTGTCATTATTTTGTTCACAGGGCATAAAGTAAGGACTTTCTTAAGTTAGCATTCATTAAAGAGAGGAGAGAGAGTAAGGGCTCAGACTGCAGATCAAGCACTGGATCAGATTCTCTGCCGCAGTGATAGCCTGGGTTAGTTGGACAAAGGTGTAGAAAATGGGAGGGGGTGGGAGGGGACAGTAACTAGTCCAGAAATGGTTGTTGTACAACCACCTTCCATGGAATACACTTTCCTCAACCTATTTGCAGTAACTTTTTTTCCCTCTAAAGCTGTAAAGTCTGTCTGACCCTTGCTTCGATCTATTAACTCACCTTTTTCTATTGATCTGAGTGCCTTACCCATAACTTGTAGCCCATTTCCACCCCCTCCTGATAGAATCCTTGAAGGTATCCCATGTTCATTCTTAAGGGGACTGTGGCTTAACCAGGGGCAGATGTCACTTGCTAACCTCCAGTATGCATGTATCAGGTCCTAACAGGTCCTGTCCACTGCATTGTCACCCCATGCATTTGTTTGTTTGTTTGCATGCACAGGCTCCAAGAATCAAACCTGGGTCTCTGGCATAGCAGGTGAAAATTCTGCCACTGAGCTACCATTGCACAACCCCCATGTGTTCTAAGCACATCTAAGCCTGTTTTGTCATCCCACCCCTCTATCTGGCAGTCCTAACTTCTCACCATCCTGGGAATTGTGTGGAGATTGTAATGAAGTAAAAAGAAGATGTTCCACTATTAGTAGTCAAATAGGAAAGTCCCAAGTGGTAAGTCCTTGTTCCCCCTTTGGGGTTAATCATCATTAGTCGCAAAGCAAAGCTTGGGTTCCTTTTCCAACCTCATCTCATCCCTGTGCTAGTAAGCAGGATAAGGCTGTGTTTCCTTTCTGGGGAACTGTTGAGTTCAGCTTCTAGAAGGGTTGAGCCAGCACTACATTCCATCTAGTAAGAGAATTGTCAAGGTATAGGTACCAAATTTCCTGTGTTCAGTGGCCATTAAGGTTTTCCACAATGCCCAGCTGCCTGGGTAGTGGGCAAAATTGAAGCTCCATTTAATTCTGTTTGTGAGTCTGTGAGAGGATTGTACAATAAAATGAGATTGTTGGTCATAGGTGATGTCGTCTGGGTACCTGAAGGAGTGGCAGAGCCATTTTTCCAAGGTATCCCATATATGTGCTGCATCTGCATGATGAACTGAAAAAGCAAGGCCATAGCCTGAATAGGTGTCTACTGAAACCTAAGTGAAGTCCACTTGCCATAGTGGCCTAGTGTGGCACATCTGTAAATAGTCCAAAAATACCCTTTTAGGGTTGTGGCTTATAGGTCACAACCCTCACGTAGCTTAATGGCAGATTGGACCCTTTGTGATGACAGAAGTACTCTTTATTTTGCAGTCCATGATTTCATGGAATGTTCATGTCCAGTTTGTTGGTGGATCCATCCAGTATCAAAAGCAGTCACAGGAAACTCAACTATTTCACAGATCTCATCCCAGATAAAGCTCATTATCTTCATCCTCAGTACAGGGCTCGTTCATTGTCTCTCACCCAGGAGGATCTCCGTCCTTGTCAGGGGTGAGAAGCAGCTCAGTGCATCCTTTCTTGGCTAAGTCATTCCAATGATGTTCATCATGATATGGGCCCTTGTCATGTGCATTATGAGTTGCACAAATGGGGCATTTCTCTGCTATCAATTGTTTCCAAACATCGCTTCTCCACATCAGGGAAACTGATTCTCCAATCGCTTTGCCTCCATGAACCTAACCAGACAGCTGAGTGTTGGCAAAGATACATGAGTCAATAAACAGATACACTGGGATACCTGGGTTTGAGTGTTTCCACTAAGAGGGCTACTCAAAGTTTGGCCCATCAGACACACTTTTTGGTGCCAAATGTGGAATATAATTTGCCCACAGTAGACAGCAGCTGATGCCCCTTGGAAACTGGATGGCTTCAGCTTGGCCATTCTATCAGTGACTTTTTTCTCAGGTTTCCTTTTCATGTGTATGTGATGAGCCTATACAAATCAACTACCCTGTGCTCTCAGCCCACTTTCTTGAAATCATGGCTGCCTCTTATTATCTAATCATGCTTCAGTTTGGTGATTTCACATTACTCTTTGTATCTTGTCTGTGACAAGGGAGCTTTTTCTGCTAACTACTCCTTTGGTTGCCACCGTTAGTAACATACCCAGGCCCTGTTCCTCTAAAAAGGAAGTTTGAAACATTTAATATCTTTGTATATTATTCCCTTTATGGGCTAGAAAATCCATGTGTTCAGTGATTGTTTTATACTGTTGTACTCTGTACATCAACTAGCACAGTTAAGCTCAATCAATACCCATAATTTATTCATTGTGTAGATAACTTTGGGTTTTCCTTCACTTTGATTTGACGAACTGTTTTATTTATATTTTATTTGGTTTTCTAGTAAGAATAGATCATAGAGGCATGTAGTTATAGAAAATGAACAATGTAGTTGACATGACATTGAGCACTTATACTATTTTTCTATCTTTCTTTAAATGTTAAAGGAGCCCTCACCAGGAGCCCTCCATCTATAAAACAACATCATGTTATCAACTCTTAAACACCACCTCTCTGCCTCAAAGTGTTATTGTAAAATTTGATGAAGAAGTCTTATGCTACTGTGGTAAATTGTCATTGCCACACATCTCCGTAGCTACCCTTTTTAAAGATGGAATATATTTTCCTACACCTTGACTGTTGGCAGCCCTTGTGGCCTGTTTTGCCCAACAGAAAGTGTGGAAGTGACGATGTAAGATTTCTGGAGCTCAGAATACATGAGGCCTTACAACTTCTTCCATTGTCTTGAAATACTTCTGCCTTTATGTAAGAAAATCCTTTCATACTTAGTGGAAGACGAGATGCCTTCTGGAGGAAAACCTAGGAGCGCATGTTGACAGCTAGCCACAAATTCCAGACAGGTGCGTGAGGCCATATTTGACCTCCAGGCTAGCTGACTCTGTAGCTGAAGGCAGTTACGAGAATGGTTCCGAGGGCAACAAGCAGAGAAATCCCTCAACCAACAGAAATGGGGAAATAATTAAGTGTCATTGTCTTAATCCACTACATTTTAGGGTGGTTTGTGGTGTAACAAAAGTTAACTAATCAAAATTAAATACTAATTAATATTCTGGACTTTTTTGTTATAGTTTTCTCCTTTATTCCTCTTTTTTGAAAATTAAAGAAGCTGTAAATTTACAGAAAAAAAATCATGCAGAATGAACAGATTCCTATAAACTGCTTCCACACACAGTTTCCCTATGATCATCAATTTGCATTTGTGTAGCAAATGCAGCTTTGTTACAATTAATGAAACACATTATGTTAATGGTACTATTAACCACAGTCCATAGTTTGCATTTGGGTTCATTCTGGGTTGTACAGTTCCATGGTGGTTTTCAAAAATTTTTATTCTTTCAACACATTGCTGTAATTTTATATAAAATCTTCTTGCTTTGTATGCCATTAGTGGGTGATATGACATTTTAAAGGATACTTTTGAATTTAGTTCCATTAAAGTATATTTAAAAATAATTAAAGGACAAACATTAATAAATGTTTTATTAATGATCTACGAAAATCTGGTCTCACTGCCAACTGTGAACTTCCAAAGAAACATGCTATCATTCTAACTTCTATTCCCCTGTTTTCTCCTCTGACAAGGTTATAGTTAATGGGCTTCTCACTGTGCATCTGAAATATGATGTCAATTAAAAAGAAATCCCTCTTCAAGCATATGCAGTATTATAAAAATGACTTCCAAATAACAAACTGACAAACACATAACCTTATGTCACGGAAGTTTTAAGTTTTGTTTTTGTTTTTCCTCAAGAGAATGGTTTGATAAACTGTCAAAAGTTAGTTAAAATATAGAGAACTCATAATTGATAACTTTAGTTTTATGAATCAATGATTCTGATCCTTTTATTTGTAATCCTAATTTTATAAAATACCTAATAAACATGGGGCTAAAGTCTTAAAAACCTCAAATATTATTTTGAGGGGAACATCTTTCCTATGATTTAATATTTAACTACTTATAAATAATTTTCAAATTCTGTTCTTTTACATAACTTTGTTAATCTTATCCAATATAATTTTTTCAATTCCTACCATGGGCCAGATACCATTCTTAACACCAGGGATCCAGAAGTTAACAAAATAGGGAAAATGTCTCTCCTATTGGAGTTTACATTCAAGAGTCCATAAAGACAACCAATATATAATATCAATAAGTAAATCATATTAAAAGTATATAGTTATACAATCTTATACATTTTAGGGTTAAATAGTAATGTCTTGTGGATAAAAATGGAGCAGGACGTAGTAATGAAAACTAAGTGTCTAGGGGGAGGGACAGTACCCCTTTACTTAGGTTATGCCAAGCCTCACTGAAAATATGACACTTAAGTAAAGAGCTAAGGGAAGTGAGAAATGGACCATTTGCTATCTGGGCAAGTTCCAAGTTAGAGGGAAGAACAAGCACAACGACTTCAAACAGGAGCATGTCCTTTTGTGTTCAAGGAACATCAGAGTTTAGTATAGTTGAAAGAGAACAAATGATGGCAAAGGCAATAGGTGTTTTTGGAGAGGGAAGGTAAGGCCAGATCATCTATGTGCTTGCAGGCTGTGGTAAAGACTTTGGCTTTTACTCAGAGTGAAACGAGAAATGATTTAGAGGGTTTAAGTAGTGTTCTGTCTTGATTTGCCTTTAATTGTTAAATGATTACTTTGAAAATTGTATAAGATTAGACCTGGAGGAATAGGGTAAAAAGAGGTTGTTGAAATTATCCCAACAATTACTGATGAAGGCTCGCATTGGGATGATAGTACAAAAGGTAGAGGTAAGGGGTAAAATTTTAGGTATAATTTGTATGAACCAAGTCAATAAAATCTACTGATGGAATGGGTGAGGGATGTGAGTAGCAAGAAAGATGAAGATGACTCCAAATTTTTAATGTAAAATGCCATGGATGGTTTTCCATGATGTGACAGATTGTGTGCAATCATTTCTTTTATAATACTATATAGAATTCTTTTACCATAATTATATTAACAATTCTCATATGGCTAGTTATTTGTTACATTTCAATAAGCATATTTACTGAACACATTGTGATAATCTTTGTTAGGCTTAAAAACTGATACACAATATTCCCTCTTCTTGAGCAGCCTACAAATTTAATGTGAGAGACAAATATATTAAAAAAAACTTCAATTTAATGTAGAAAGTGATAGGATTGAGATATAAACATAATATGCATACAAGCAGAAATAAAGTACACTAATCTCACTTGGACACATGGAGGGCACAGGAGTAAATTTCAAGGATGGGCAGTGATTTCTCAAAGAAAACACTATGTTTACAGAGAAAAAATAATGACAAAAATGGGGATATATATCATGCTCATAGACTGGAAAATTCACTATGATAAAAATAGCAGTTCTCCCAAGATTAATTATTTGATTACATTAATTTTAATAAAAATATCCACAGGCTATTATTTCTTGGTGGACTGTTGAGAGTTGATTCTACAGTCTATCTGAAAATACAAAGGGGAACTAATAACCAACACACTCTTCAATAAAAGATTAAGATGGGAAGGTTTACTCTGAAGAATAACAAGACAATATTAGACTAACAAAAATTAAGATGATGTTGTATTGGTTCAATTATAAAAAAAAGTCTATGGAAAAGAGTTTGAAAACAAAGGAAATGTATATTATAAAATGTATGAGCAGAGTGTCCTGAAAGATCAGTGGGGAAGGAACAGCTTTTTAAATGAATGGTCATAGGACAATTAGGTATCCATAAGAAACATAAAGAAATCATCTCTTTTCCTCACACTATATTAAAACTCATTTCCAAATAAATAAAAGAAAGCTAAAATTATAATCATTAGAATTAAATGCAGTGAGATATTTTCAATAAACTGCTGCAAGGACGGATTGTCGAACAAGAAACATTAAGGATTGACCATAGAGTAAAATACTAATAAATTAAAATATAGAAAGAAACTAAGAAACAGATTCATCAAAAAGATTCCTTAATGACTACAAATACAAAACCAAAATTGCAACATAAGAGATAATAAAATTTAATATGAAACATGCTAACAAGGAATTAGCATCCAAAATATGAAAAGAACATTTTTTCAGCAATTAAGAATAATATATCAACCAACCCAAATGAAAGAAAACTTCCAAAGACTTATAAAGGGAATTTTCTAAAGATGAAACAGGTTAAAAAAAAAAAAAACTTATTAGAAAGTGTTCAATGAAATTTGTAATCAGGGAAAAGTTGTAAAACCCCCCAAATACATAATTATTGAGAATGTCAATTGCTAACAATTATGTGTAGCATCAGGAACTACTATGCTCTTTAGAATATTTATTTTTGCTTTATCTGTTAAATTATAAGATTTACATCCAGTCTGACCAAGCAATTCTATTTATATCCTCTACAGGATCTGTCAAGTGGACCAAAAGACAAAAGAACATTTATAGCAGCATAGTTAGGAACAGACAAGCAATGGAAACAACCTAAATGGTCACCTACAGTAGAATGGATTAAATAAGGGTACAGTGCATGATCACATCATATGGCAACAGAATGAATAAACTAACGTTATGCGCAACAATTTGGATGACTCTTACCAATAAAATTGTGATAAAAAGGAACAGAACAGGAGAAATATATGCTCTTTGAATACATGCTTATAAAATTTATTTTTTTTAATTTAAAGAAAAAGGAAAACTAAGAAATATTGTTTTAGGATGCATGCATAAATCCAAGAAAAAGAAAAAAAGACAATGTTCATAGAACTCAAGATTGTGGTTAACTCTGAGGAAAAAAAATCAAGGTGTTATGGGAAGGCAGTTTGGGTGCCTCTGAAGCACTGTAATTAATAGTCTATTTTTTCCATATAATAATATTAAATGTGAATGGACTAAACACTCTGATCAAAAAACCACAATTTATCTGACAATGCAAAGCTAAAAAATATCTATAGGAAATACGCATATAATAAAAGAATGCAAGTAGATTGAAAGTAAAACAAATGGGAAAAGACACGCCATGCCAAAACTAAGCATAAGAAAGCTAACATGGCTATACTAATATCTGACAGAAAAGACTTTAAGAAAGATATAATAAGACAAAGAGAAAACCTCATAATGATAAAACGGTCAGGACAGGAAGATAAAAAATTATAGCTGTAGAGACGCTTAAAAATCCTCCGCAATACATAAAGCAAAAACAAACAAACAAACAAAAAAACAGATACAAGCCAAAGGAGAAATATATATACAATTATAATTGGAGATTACAATGTTCTTCTCTGTTAATTGACAGAGCAACAAGACAGAAAATCAGTAAGGGTATATATGACTCAAAAAACATTATCAACCAACTTGAACTAATCAATATCTATAGAACACTCTACAACAATTCTAAAATACACATTATTTTGGAAAACACATAAAAAGCTAACTGGAAAACAACATATGCTGGATTATAAAATAATTCCCAATAATTTTAAAGTATTGAAATTATACAGTAGTTTTTCTCCAACCACATCAGAACAAAGTTACATATCAAAATCATAAAGAATCAAGGAAAAATCAAATATATGTATGTTATACCATGGACTTCTGAATAATTGGTAGGCTAATGAAGAAACAATATGGAAAGTTATAAAATAGTTGAACACACTGAAAGTTAAAATACACATATCAACATTTTTAGGATGCAAAAAAAAGAAATATCTGGAGTAACATATATATTTTTAAGTATTAATGTTAAAAGACAATGAAGATCTCAAAATGGCTATCTAAGCTTCTACCCTAAGAACTAGCAAAAGAAGATTAAGTTAAACCCAAAATTGGTGATAGCAAAAATGGGATAAGGATAGAAATCAATAAAACCAAAATCAAACAATAAAGAGAAATGATAAAGCCAAAGACCAATAAAAGGAAAGAAGGAAAAAAAAAATACAAATTATGGAGGGGAAAAAGAGAGAAGGTACAAATTACCAATAACTGAAATGAATGTGGGAACATTACTAGAGATTCTGAGAACATCTAAACATAAAAAAAGATTACGGGGGCAACTTTATTCCAATACATTTGACAATTTAGATGAAATAGACAATTTACTTCAAAGATACAAATTACTCAAAGTAACTAAAAAAGAAATAGAAATTTTTCAAAGCACATATCAACTAAGCAAATTCTATTTTTTTTACCCCCATAGACAGGCACTGGGAATCAAACCCGGGTCCCCAGCATGGCATGTTAGAACTCTGCCTGCTGAGCCGCTGTGGCCTGCCCAGCAAATTCTATTTTTTATCTAAGCCTTCAGAAAATTAGTAAAAGGAACATTTTCTAACTTACTATGAATCACTATCTCCATATCAAACTCTAACAAAAAGATCACAAAGAAAGAAAACTGAAATCACATTCCTTATGAACATGGCCATTAAAAGGCCCGACACAACATAAGATATCCAGTAGTGTATGTGAAGGATAATGTACCATGACCAAGTGGAGTTAATCACAGATGTATAAGGTTGGTTTAACATCCAGCTATCAATTAATGATATAAATGATCTTAATAAAATAAAGAAGACAAACCATATAATCATCTCAATAGATACATAAAAATCATTCATGAAAAAAATCTCAGCAAGCTAGAAGGATGATACCTGATGATAAACAGATATGAAAAATCTACAGCTAACATGGTGAAAAATCGAATCCCTTCTTGATCAAGATGAAGACATGGATGTCCAATCTCACTTTTTTGTTCAAAATTGTATCGGAGGTCAGTGCAATGGTGGCTCAGTGGCAGAATTCTCGCCTGTCATGCCAGAGACCTGGGTACAATTTCTGGAGCCTGCCCATGTAAAAAAAAGGAAAAAAATATATATATATTGGAGAACTTTGTCAGTTCAATCAGGAAGAAAATACAATCCATGCAATTGAGAAAGAAACAGTTCAAGAAATCTTGTTGACTGAAGACACAAGTCTGTATAGAGAAAACAGCAAGGAATCTACAAGAAGAGAGAGGAAGTAATAAATGAAGGTAGCAAAGTTTTGGGATTCAAGATCAATATAAAAATCGAATATTTGTATCTATCTATCTATCTATCTATCTATCTATCTATCTATCTATCTATCTATCTCTCATACACACACACACATAAAATAATCAGAAATGAAAATTTGAAAACAATTTGAAGTTCTAATTACTATAGCACAAACATAGAATACATTTAAGAATAATTTAAGAATAAATGTCAAGACCTATATTCTGAAAACTACAAAATATTTCTCAGGTATATTCAGTAAGGCCTAGAAAAATAGAATGGAGAGACGTACTATGTTTATGTAATGGAATGTACCATGTAGAGTCTACTTACTGTTCAGAATTCCATAAAAAGTCCATATGTGAAGAAACAAGAAATTCTGACCCAGAGATACAGATGAGGAAAATAAAATACACGAATTTTATTTAATGTATTGTACATTGTTCAATGACTTAAATGAAAATCCTTCAGCTATCATGTTTTCCGCCTCTATGTTACTCGGAGTGTGTTCTTCTTAAGGATAAGTCAAGGATTTTATTAGATTTTACAGGCATTTTTCTGTGAGCGTCTACAATCTGTGCCTTCCAATTTTCTGATACCACGCCCCCCGTCTTGATTTCTTGCAGTTCTGATAGATCCAGATTGTTTTCTGACATCACAACCAATGAAAGTATGCCTTTCCGCTGAGTTATGCAGGTTGGAGAGTATAAACGTTAAGTTCACTCAGTATAGTTCACTTCTTTATATGGTAAATCTTTTTATGATAAATCTCATACATCCAATGCCTGCTTTTGGTTATTTTCCAAAGAATTAATAGTGTTTAAAAACTATTTTGTCCCTTTATAGTTGTTATCTTCAGGAAAAATAGCCTGATACAAGCTAGTCTACTATTATTGGACGTATTAACCAATTTAAAAATACATGTTGATGCACACACCCACTAAAACATATGTTCATATACATATTCTAATGTAATGAAATTGCACATGTTCCATTGTAACCATCAATATCTTTCCATGTCATTCATGGATCCCTAATTCAATTTAAAGGAGCTGCATAGTCCATTGCTTTATCATAATTAATTTTATACATGCTGAAATTAAGTAGTTATTAGTTCTTACTATTTCAAATGATGATATTCACTGCGGCATTATACACAGTTAGCAAAAGCTGGAAACAACCCAAGTGCCCATCAACTGATGAGTGGATAAATAAAATGTGATATGTGCATACCATGGAATATTCAGCAGTAAGAATGAATGAAGTCCTGAAGCACGCGACATCGTGGATGAAATTTGAGGGCATAATGTTGAGTGAAATAAATCAGATGCAAAAGGATATTGTATGATCTCACTATTAGGAACTAATTATAATAAGTAAACTAACTCATAGAGTTATATCTAGAATGTAGGTTATCAGGAGATAGACTGAAGTTACAGAATGGGGAGTGATGCTTAGGTTGTGCAGAAATTTTAAGTAGATTGAATTTAAATGTTTGGAAATGGATAGGGGTAATGGTAGCACATTCTGGTAAGTGTAATTGACTAAATTGAATTATGCATGTGACTGTGGTTGAAAGGGGAAGTTTAGAGTTGTGCATGTTACTACAAGGAAAGCTAGAGGATAAAACATGAACTGTATAAAACAGTGAACCCTGTGGTGGGGGATGGCTGTGATTAATAAAACAAATATAAAAATGTTATTTCATGAACTAGAATAAATATGAGAAAATGTGCTTAATGCAAACTATGAACTATAGTTAATAGTGATATTTAATTATTCTTTCATCAACAGAAACAAATATACCACACCTATGTTTAGGGTCATTAATAGGGGTGATATAGGGGATGGGATGTTTTTGTGTTTTTGGGGGGGAGTAATGAAAATGTTTTAAAATTTATTGTGGTGATGAATACACAACTATGTGATGATACTGTGAAGAATCGATTGTAGTTGTTGGATAGATTGTATGCTATGTGAATATATCTCAACAAAACTGCTTAGAAGAGGAAAAAAAAAGAGTGATGCATCGAAACCATTGCCTGTGAACCTTTGCCCAATATCCATTTTTTGGCATCACGTTTTTGGCATTGAACTGTTAATTCATAAAAATGCATATTTTTAAAATGTGAATATTGCCATAAAATGACAAGATAATTTTCTATTCCATCCAACAACATGCGAAATTCTTGCCAATTATGGCAGTATTTTCCCAAAACCTTGACATTTATGGCAGTATTTTTAAAATGTCTCAAAGTGAAATAGGAAAAGTGCCTGTGTTTTTATTCTCAATGACTTTTCTTAACTTCAAAGAAGTATCAATATTAGAATATTTTACCAAATGTTCTTAAGAAATTCATAAGTACAGAATGTTTACATATAAAGGAATTGTTAAAAAATTTACTTGTATATGAATGATATAGTTGCTTTTTTTTTTTTTAAGGAGGGCAATTAGTTCAGTATTCACCAATTTTGTTTATTGTCTTTTCTGTCCCTGACACTAGCTTACCTAGGTGAATAATACTAAGAACTGTCATTTATTAACAACTTACTCTACTTTCTGATCTGTACTAAAGTATCTGCTTGCATTACTAATTGCTCTGGAAGGAAGTGACCATGGGCTTTCTAATATACTTTACGTAACTATGGGTCAGAGAAGTTTTGCGGCCAAGTTTATAGAGTTTGTGAAAACCAAAGCTAATCTGACTCCAAACCCAGTGCCTTTAATCACTATGATATATGATATGTAAATTGTAAAGAGTGATCAAATAGCTAATAATTTTCTTACAGTGAGATCAGGGTTTAGATGGGAGAAACAGAGCAAAAATAAGAAAATTTTAAATAAATGCATCTGACACTACCTTAGTTTCAGGGAAATATCCCTGATGGAAGTAGTATTTAATCTGGCACCTCACAGATAAAGAGCAGTTAGTCCAGTACAGAGGCTGAAAGTGTGTTTCAGCAGACGGAATGGCATATGCAAAGACTCAGAATGAAAGACACCCATATTTTGAGCAAATAAAAATACATGGATGAGTTTGACTAGAGGGTCTTACAAAAATAAAAAGGAGCACTCAATATTATATGTGACATGATTTAAGTGTTTTACATATATCGTTATTTAATTTTCATAGTCAATTTATGTTATTTTATTATCAGACCTATTTTAAATACAACGTAAATGAGGTATAGCAATGTTAAGAAATTTTTCCAAGTTACGAAAGAGGTAAGCTGAGGATCCAGGATTTGACATAAGCAAACTTAATTCATAGGTTGGGCCTATAACCAACATCCTAGGTTATGACATGGTAAATTGTGTTAAAGAGACTTTGAAGACACATCAAATACATTGAAAAATCTTAAACGAAGAGCAACATGATCAAATTTACATTTATGAAAGGTACCTCTGGCTACATTGTGGAGAAATAATTGGATGGAGCTGGCAGAAAATTATCTCAAGGAAAAATGAAATAGAATATAGTGCAAAATTTTCCTGTAACTGGTATCTCTGAACTTAAAATTAACAGCTATATGATCATTTTATTTTGCATTACATAAGTAACATATTTTCACTTACTTTTAAATATTGAATTGATTATTTTATTTTAAGAGATTATTTTACAGAATTTTGTGGCATAACCATTTTAAAGCGATCAAATTATCTCCATTTTCAAGTAAATTTTTCTGTAAGCAAAATGAGCTAATGCATACTGTATTTCAAAAAGCACTGAATTTGCAGTAAGAAAGACCTGGATTTAGATCTCAATTTTGTTGTTTATTGATTGCATGATTTATTCAGATTGTGAATACTAATGAATCTGAGCAAAATGGAGTGGCTAGAAATTAAATGAGATCGTTATATAAATAGTACAAAATCTAGTGCTGGAAACATAACGTTTTCTTAGGGATGATAATTATATTCACAGTGGTGAGTAGTTTTGGTCACCATTGAGTAATTTTAGGATATTTTGCTAAATATATTCTACATTTTATCATTCTTCCTACATGGTGTCATATGAATTTGGAATATAGTGAACTGAAAAAACAATAGACATACACCTATTAGCAATTTGATTTATAAATTTTCAGATCTTTTTCTACATATGTCAGTGCACAAGTTTTTTATCTGAACGATTTTACATAAAAACAAACAAAATTTTACTATATGTATTCTTCTATGAACTCATTTTTGTTTGGTTTGGATTCTAAACTACATTATGTTAAATGACTATATAGTTTTCCAAAGGATACGTTTTCTGTGATTTATTTAACCCTTACTTTAGTTGATACAGTTTTACATTGTTATCAGTTGGTCATAATTATGAACAATGCAGCAATGAACATAACTGTATGTGATTTTTAAAAAGAAATGTGTATATATATTATATAATGTTCTAGTTTGCTAGCTGCCGGAATGCAATATACCAGAAATGGAATGGCTTTTAACAAGGGGAATTTAATGAGTTGCTAGTTTACAGTTCTAAGGCTGAGAAAATGTCCCAATTAAAACAAGTCTATAGAAGTGACCAATCAAAGGCATCCAGGGAAAGATACCTTGGTTCAAGAAGGCCGATGAAGTTCAGGGTTTCTCTCTCAAGTGAGAAGGCACATGGCGAACACAGTCAGGGCTT